>JAPKLX010000256.1:94412-121008 GCA_026898415.1 Leonotis leonurus
GTATTCCCCCCCCATACACCAAACCTTGCTCTTTCGGGACCAACAAGATCTGCTCATCAGTATCAGGCATGAGCTGGTCTGGTTCAGGTGCGTTGATTGCTGCACCCGGTTGGTGAGCATCAGATGGGGCAGTCTCAGCTTCTTCTTCATCAACCACGCTGTCATAAAAGTCTATCTTTCCAGCCTTCTCATATATTTCTCGTAGATTAATCTGGAGCTTCTGAGCTTCTAACTGAGCGATTGCGAGTATAGATTGTGTATAGTTTTCTCGTATCTCAGCAATGGATGAGACTTCAAAGATGTTCAACAATGTAGCTTCTTCTGCCTTGAGTTGGTCAATCGATCTGATTTTTAGCAATGCATCTAAAACGTAAAATTCCTTATCTTTGATCAACAGCAGCAGTTTAACTCTTTTAGCTGCATTGTAGCTTTCTGGTGTAAGCTGGATTCCTGGAAACATGCTGAGAACAGCTCTGTCTGCTTCTGCTTCAATCATCTTAACTACAGATTGAGCTGTTTTCTTCTCCACATCTTCATCTGAAGATTCAATTGCTTCTTCATCTTCCTCAGCGATCTGCTCTAGAGGCTCAGCAGAAGATGAGCTTATGGTATGAGCTGGGGAGAAGTCCTTGGACTGGTCTGGGTGGATGGATGAAAGAGGTTCCACATCTTCTGGTTGATCAACCAGCACAACTTCTTCCTCCTCAATCTCCTGTTGAGGGGTGACAGTTTCTGCAGCAGCAGGGGTTTCAGTCTGTATCTCGGCGGACAGTTTGTAAAGCCGTCTGCGTTTTGGTTTGGGCTGCTGAGCTGCAGTAAAAGTATCTGTTTCAACAGAACTGGCCCTTCTGGTCATTCTCTTGGTGGGAGTTCTTTCTGTCGTCTGTTCCTTTGTTATCTTGGATTTCGTGGGTTGATCTGCTTGACCAGACGGTGGAATCCAGATGGGATTTGAGTTCCCCATCTCCATCAGAGCATTGAGAACTACTGAGTCCTTTGCTCTGGCAATCAGATTTGCTGAAATGCCCATTGACATTTCAATCTGATGCTGGTCTTTTGGAAAGTGCTGTTTGGTGTTAAACTCAACAGCTGTATCCCATTGGTGGTGGGGGAAGAATGATTCCAGCATAAAGCTGATCTTTGTTGAATGTCTCAGGCTGCTTCTCTTTACTTCGATGCCGGGGGAGCTGCCTTTCACAAATAAAATCATCTTGGCCTCCTTTGCCAAGAGATCGTATAAAATCCTGCTCCAGTTGACTGGCAGGTTAAGAACTACTGCTGCTAATATCCTGAACTTCTCAGGAGTGACCTGGTCATAGGTCCCGTTGTGATTGAGGAAAATTCGCTGTACGAATTCAAGCAGTATTCTGAATTCTGGCGCAAGAAGAGCACGGACAAACATCCTGTTTGTATAATGGATGGGCACAATCATCACCATCTCCACAGCTTCTTGCAATTGTTCTGTAGTAATATCTCCAAGGTCTAGGCCTTCGTCCTTCACTTTGTAAGCGGCGTTGATTATGTTGATAACATTGTAAGGAGTGTTGCTGACAGTATTCCCTTTACTGACTCGAATGGTGGCCTCATCGCCACCCCTCTCTCCTTGCCATGAGAGATAGAACGCAGCCACATCCTTGGGTAGGAAGTGTATTGGGTGTGAAGTAATTATATTGTAGAAACCTACAGAAAACATAGTAGAGCATATGTGAGCACTATCCTTCCATCAGTGAAGTATAAGTGCTCCAAAGCAATTTATGCAGGCTAGCAATTGATATCGCAGTAATCGTATGTAGATATACAGAGTAAAAACAGTTTGTCATATGCAAGTGATAGAGACAAAATTAAATAAACTTTAAACAAGAAACCTTTGCACTGGCGGACAAGATCGAATGCCTTTTCCAGTTTATGAAACCCGAAGGTGTCAAGCACCGCGAAAAGGTCTTGGTGAATGTAAGGTTTCAGAAAACTTGCTTGCTCGAGAAAAACAGAGGATTTTGGTGCCATTTTTGCTAGAAACAGAGAGGTTTTCGAAAGAAGAGAGAATTTTGGAAGGTAGAAAATTTGCTAAGAGTTTCGAGAAATATGTAAGTGTGAGTGATACATGGAACGCCTTATCAAATATATACATAAAGGAGAAGATAAGTAGGGTAATAAAATATTCAGAAATCCTTCCCTTTTTCAGCTTTCCCGCCTTTCCATGTTCTAGGTTTCCAACTCATAGTCGCATCTCTTTAACGTGTGATACATGCGCTATGATCGAACGGTTGAGATATGGCGCGTTTGTCTTTATTGCAGTCTTTTTCTTGATATGGTAGATATTTTCTCGATCACATATCCCGATTACTGTACGTAATCATCAAAAAATAAAAGATTTTGATATCTAATGTCAGAATATAGATAATTAGTCGCCGTATATAGTTGACCTTTCCCTCTTAACCAAGTAATGGAGTAATTAATAAGGAATATTAATTTAATATCCACGTGTTTAAGTAATCTGGTCAAGGTCAATCTCTTTTATGGTGATGACTATCGATCTGGTTGACTCCTTTAATGAATTCCCAGTTGGAATTTTGATCAAACTGTTATTCACATATACTTAGTGATCTGGTAGCAATTCCTTTTTGGATTTTGCAAATAAGCTGGAGTTTATCAATCTGGACCGTGATGATCTGGTTTTGATTCCCTGTAGGAATATTGAATTTGATCTGGGTTAGATTAATCTGGTCCTCTCTTCAAGATTTAAAAGTCCTAGTTTTCCACAAAGCATCTTAAATCTTTCTTCTGGTAATGCCTTAGTGAGAATATCTGCTCTCTGAATCTCAGTGTGTATTTTCTCAATCTGTATATGTTTTCTTTCAACATGATCTCTTATAAAGTGATGTCGCACATCCACATGTTTGCATCTGGTATGCAAAACAGGATTCTGTGTGATTGCTATAGCACTTGAGCTGTCACAGAAAATTGGTATTTCCTTGACATCAATCTCATAGTCTTTAAGCTGTTGTCTTAACCACAGTATTTGTGCACAACAACTTCCTGCTGCCATATATTCTGCCTCTGTAGTTGAGGTGGCAACTGATGTCTGTTTCTTAGAGAACCAAGAAATCAGTTTATTTCCTAGAAACTGACATGTACCAGATGTTGACTTTCTATCCAGTTTGCAACCAGCGTAGTCTGAGTCAGTGTATCCAGTTAGCTCAAAATTGTCTTCACATGGATATCATAGTCCTATATGGGCTGTTCCCTTAAGATATCTTAGTATCTTCTTAGCTGCTTCCATGTGAGACTCTTTGGGATTTGCTTGATATCTAGCACATACTCCAACTGCAAAGGTGATGTCAGGTCGACTGGCAGTTAGGTAGAGTAGTGATCCTATGATCCCTCTATATTGAGTAGTATTAGCTGGTTTTCCTTCGGAATCTGGACCAATTTTCCCATTTGTCTGCATTGGAATTTTCACTGGATTACTGTCTTTTAATCCAAACTTGGCCAGCAGATCATTGATGTATTTTGTCTGATTAATAAAGATACCATCTGGTAGCTGTTTGATCTGTAGACCTAAGAAGAAACTCATTTCTCCCATCATGGACATTTGATACTTATTTTTCATAAGTTCAACAAATTTGTCACACAGATAGGTAGATTGAGATCCAAAGATGATATCATCTACATAGATCTGGACTAAGAGAATATTTTCTTTGACTTTGATGATGAACAAAGTCTTGTCAACAGATCCTCTTCTAAATCCAGATTCTAGTAGGAAGGTTGATAAGGTCTCATACCAAGCTCTAGGGGCTTGTTTTAGACCATAGACTGCCTTAGCCAGTCTGTATACTTTCTGATCTGGATCTGCTTCTTCAAATCCAGGTGGCTGTTCCACATATACTTCTTCTTCAAGAATACCATTGAGGAAGGCACTTTTGACGTCCATCTAGTATACCTTGAACCGTTTGTGAGCAGCATATGCTAGAAATAGCCTTATAGCTTCTAATCTGGCTACTGGTGCGAATGTTTCATCAAAATCAATGCCTTCTTGTTGATTATAGCCTTTAGCTACCAATCTGGCTTTGTTTCTGACTACTTCACCATTTTCATCTCGTTTGTTTTTGAACACCCATTTTACACCTATTACTCCTTGGTGTTTGGGTCTGTTCACGAGATACCAGACTTCATTTCTTTTGAACTCATTTAGTTCTTCTTGCATTGCGGTTATCCAATCTGCATCTTGGAGTGCTTCATAAGCATCAGATGGCTCCATGCGAGAGAGGTAACAGCTCAACAATGCACTTTCTCCATGCATTCTTCTTGTTTTCACACGATCTGATGGGTTCCCAACGATCTATTCTGGTGGATGGTCTTGTATCCATCTTCTTCTCCTGGTCATTTCTTCATCAGATAACTCAGGATCAGGTTGATCTGTTGGTTCCTCAAATTCAGGGTGTGCTGTTGATGTAGCTTGAAATGGATTCTCATCTGGACTTCCTTCTGGAGGTTGATCATCATTTGCAATGGTTGTTTCATTGTTTTCTGTTGATGATCTGTTTTCATCCAGATTGTGTAGTAATATTCCCCCTTGCTGTATGATCTCTTCAGCAACAGGTGGTGTGTTAATTTCTTCATCCTCACTTTTTGAATTCCAGATAAGAATATCTTCAAGTAAGAGTTCATTCATTCTTCTGGTAGTCATTTGGTTTTCTGTCTGCTTTCCATCTAGTGATCTGTACTCAATAGTAGACTCATCAAAAACAACATGGGGAGTTACTTCCGCAATATGAGAATTCTTATTGTAAACTCGATAAGCTTTACTGACATCAGAATATCCTAAGAATATTCCAGGATCAGTTTTGCTATCAAAAGTTTTCAACTGTGATTTCCCATTATTGTGTATGTAACATAAACAACCAAAAGTTCTAAAATAAGAAATCTTAGGTTTTCTGTTGTTCCATAGTTCATATGGAGTCTTTCCATGTCTGAGTGTGATGGATGATCTGTTTTGAGTGTAGCATGCTGTATATATGGCTTCAGCCCAGAATTTCTTTGGTAGGTTGGTTGCATTAAGCATTGTGCGAGCTGCTTCTTTTAACGATCTGTTTCTCCTTTCAACAACTCCATTCTGTTGGGGAGTTCGAGCAGCAGATGTTTGATGAGTGATTCCCATCTTGTTGCAATATGCTTCGATCTTCTGGTTGAGAAATTCTGTTCCTCGATCTGTTCTGATAGAGGTTATGCTTATCTCTTTCTGTTTAGTAATCTTGTGTAGAAAGTCAGGAAGCTTGTCTAGGGTTTCTTTCTTCTTCAGCAGAAAGATGACCCAAGTGAATCTTGAGTAATCATCTATGATTACCAATGTGTACTTTCTTCCATTGATGCTCAGAGGTTTGACTGGTCCAAACAGATCAAGGTGTAACAGTTCTAATATTCTTGATGTTGAGTGAGCTGTCTTGCTTGCAAAGGATGATCTGGTTTGCTTCCCAGCTTGACAAGCATCACATATATGATCTTTATCATACACTTGATCTGGTAGTCCTTCCACTAACTTTTCCTTGGCAATCCTGTTGATTGATTTAAAGTTTAGATGGTTTAGTCTCTTATGCCATAACCAGCTGGTTTCTGATACAGTCTTAGTGACTAAACAGGTCTCTATCTGATTGGTCCACTGGAGTATATATAATCTATCCTGCAGTTTACCGGTAAGGAGTATTTCATCTCCTTCCTTGTTCTTCACCAGACAGTTGTTAGTATCAAAAACAATCTGATTACCATTAGCACAAAACTGACTTACAGAAAACAGATTGTGACTAAGACCCTCAACATATGACACATTAGTGATAGTGGTCTTGCCAACTTTGATGTTTCCATACCCTCTGGTATATCCTTTTGAATTACATCCAAAAGTGACCTGTGGGCCTGGTTTCTCTATGTAACCTGTCAGTAGGTTCTTGTCACAAGTCATGTGTTTTGACCAACCACTATCTATAATCCAGATAGTTCCTCTTGCTATCTTACTCCTTCTTGCAGTTCTTTGATCCTGCAATTAATTACACTTAGCTACCCTTTCAACGTTTGGGTGCTTGATTATCAGCAAACAATCCTTTTCGAATCCAGAACATTCTAGGGTTAGGAACAGCAATATAGCAGGTAATGATGTTTCCCTCATTATCTATTTTAGATACAGAGTGAATTTCAGATGGATGGTATCTCTCTATTTCACCCTTCTTCAATCCTTTCTTAGTAGGAACTGTCTTGTTGACAATTTTTGTCCTGTTGACATTTACTCTTTGAAGATGTCTTGTTTCTGTGTATTGAGCTGGTTGTCCCTTTGTTTGATAATACTTTCTGTTCTTTCCATCTTTTATTATCATCTTTTGAGGATGACCTTTCTTGTTTTTCAAGTCCTTCACTTGATCTGGTATCTGCTTCCTTTCTGGTACGAAGTTTACAGTTCCAGAAAGCTTTTCTGAGTAACCTGGATACCCTAATCCAGATGTGCCCTTTTGTTGCAGATTGATTAGCAACTTGGCACGTTCATCACTCTTGTAGATCATTTCTTTTCTCTTCTTGATCTTTTCTTCAGCAATACTGTTTCTTGTAACCAGATCCTTAACTTTTGAGTTAAGTGTGTGGATCTCACTGTCTTTACTCATGATCTGTTCTTCCAGATCGTTTACTTTAGCAACAAATTGTGTATTTGCTGTGCTTAAAATTTGCTCGACTTTCTTCAATCTGTCGTTCTCTTCAACAACTTCTTTAAATAGTCTCTTGATACTTGAGTAGCTTTTGAACATCTCATCTATTTCATTCCATGAGTATTCTGCTTGATCTTCGCTTTCCTATTCATGATTATTATAATTTGAGGAATTTGAGTAGCAAGAATTTACCTCAACTTCATCTAGCCCGTTGTCCAATCCTACATAGCATTCATTCCAGCTTTCTTCATCATCAGCAATGAAGGCTTCATCATTTTCTGATGAGCTTTCTGAGAAGTGACTCGAGCTGCTTGAGTTCTGTTCAGCTATCATGGCTTTGCGCTCATATTTAATCTTTCGATCTCTTTTGGCTCTTAGCTCATCTCTTTGACTTCTGGACAGATCAGGACAATCTGTTTTGAAGTGACCTGCTCTGCCACATTCAAAGCAGGTGTAGTCTGTAGAGCTAGAAGTCTTTGTAGTTTTAACAGTCTGCTTTGTTGACTCGTTCTTGTCATCTGATCGATCATTGTCGTACTTCTTGTTGAAGTTTCTCTTGTTATCTTTGTAGAAGCGTTAGAATTTCTTCGATCTGGTCTCCATCTTGTCCATTCGTTTGGCAATCATCGCAAACTCTTTTAAGAGTTTGTCATAGCCTTTCTCTTCATCTGGAGCAGCAGACTCAGAAGGATCATCTGGTTTGCTCTTCGCTTTGAAGGCTACCTCTTTGTCCTTCTTTGAGTTGTTTTCTGCCTTTTTGGACAGATGATCTGGTCCTCGAATTCTTTGAATGTCACACTCATGACCTTCGAGATGATCGAATAAGGCTTTAGTGGACAGATCATTGAAGTCTGCTCTTAGAGGTTGCATTGCTGCATAGATCTCCCAACTTGGTGGAAGAGCTCTAAGAACTTTCATGTTCTTCTCCCTTTGAGTATATTTGTTCTTTTTGAACGCAGATATCTCAAGGAGAATTCCAGTGAATCTCATCTTCATCTATTCTATTGTCTCGCCAGGTTTCATTTTGAATTCATCATATTTGTTGCAGGCTAAAGACAGCTTATTCTCGATCATTACTTCAGATCCCAGGGCTAGGTCTCTTAAGGCTTCCCACATCTCTTTGGCAGTATCCAAATCTTGGATTTTGGCCAGATGTATGCCTTTGACCGTGCTGGAGATGATTCCTTTGGCAAAATCATCAAGATTAGCCTATCTCCTTTCTTCAGAAGTGTATTTTCTGGGATCCTTTAGTACGGTTTCTTTAACCGCTCCTGTCTCAGTGATACGAGTAGTTTCTTCTGTTATCGCCAATGGCCCTTCCTCAATTACTTTCCACATTAAGCAATGATGGGCTTTAAGGCACATTTTGATCCTGAAGCTCCATTCTCTATATCCTTGAATTGAGAATTCTTCGCAAGCCCTGATAACAGATGACTCCATAACAAATAGAATGCTCGAGAATGAAAAAGGTTTTCCTAGATCTATTCAAGTAGACCACGCAGGTTTTAACCTTGTGAAACAAAACAATGGTCAATTTGAACCACTGCTCTGATACCACTTGTTGGTCCCGAAAGAGCAAGATTTGGTGTATGGGGGGGGGGAATACACCAAATACTAACTTTTCAGTTTTACTTGACAGTTTGTAAGAGAGTTCAAGCTATTCTTATACGAGAAATTGCTCGGCAGTGACTAAACAGATCGATATACAGATCAATAGCAGATTTAGTCCAAGCAGATTACTCTCTTGGTGAAAACACTTAGTTGGTAATAAGAGTGATCTTATTACTTTCTGAGTGTAGAGTGAGTGCGGAATAGTGGTGGATTAGTGATTGCTCTTGTTTAGAAGACCTTAAGTATTAGCCAGATTGATTAGGGAGATTGATTGAGATGCAGATGGATGATAGTGCAGAGAGTTAGAATAATGAACGCAGAGAATAAAAGAATGCAACAATGTAAAGCACACGGTTGTTTAACGTGGTTCGGGAAATCCCTACGTCCACGATCTGGTCAAAACTACACCAGATTATCCACTACTAGGATACTCTGCTTCTTTATACTCGTGGAGAATGAGTCACAAGTACCAATCACAACTAGAATGATACTTATGCACGAATGAAGGGTCGTGTCCCTTTACAACAGATTACCTCTACGTTACCACTAGAAAACTACTAGCTAGCAGGGTGATCTTCTTTCTCTCGACAAGACAGACTTGAATCGAGGTGGTTGGTGTGATGTAGAATCACAAGATGTTGAAGCTCTAAGTCTGGAATGCAGAATGCTTGGAAGAATAATGGCTGAATAGCTCGCGTGTGTTCTCTCTATATTTTTTTTTTCAGATTTTTTTTTGTCTTCAACTATATAGGCATTGAATTTTAAATTCTAGCCGTTGTTGATTGGCGTGAGATAGATGGTATATTGCCAATCAATGGTTTCCATCATATCTGTTCTTGCCATATGGGAAGGGTTGACTCAATCTTTGATTTATGGAAAGCAGATTGCTAACGGTCTCTTTCCTTATATGTATAATCGAAGATCTTCTTTCCAATCCCTGTTGGATGCATCTTGATATCGATGTGGCAAGAGTATATAATGTGTAGAATGATGTCAGCTAATGGGTTGATGACTTAATCGTTCTGGTTCCTCGCTGTAGGCATCGATCTGGTCATCGATCTGGTCGCTGTCTGTTATAGCAGATTGATTCTTCTTTGGCATAAAATCTTGACATCATCCTACTCTAAGTTGAGATTGACTTCTATAGGAATATTTCCTTTACATTTTAAGTCATCTCCTAATCTGTTCCATAACAGAAATCACCTCATCTCTAGTGATCTGTTTTTACATGAGAACAGTTTATGCTCTAAACTAACTAAGTGTGTTTTGAGATACCATCATCAACACTAAAACTTCAGGGTTCCCAACAAAGACAGTCAAACGTTTCCCTATATATAAGCAGATAATAAACGGTCCAGATTGAAACATATAAAAGTAATATCAAATAACGGTTGAGATTACTCCCTTGTTTACTTATTTGCCGCCCAAAAGAGTGAATTTTATACGCCATTGATTTCTCGTATTTGTGGAAGTCACATCATTTTCTCGAAACACGAATCGAGGACTGCAACATTAAATGTCTGGACCTTTAATCGTCACTTTTCTGACATGTAGGCGTGTGAAATATCCTAGAGAATAAATTATATTTATTAGCAATCATTGGGATTAATTATTCCAAGAGTCGGAGAAATTAATGAGTTGGATTCCCCATTGACTGTTGATTCCCCCTTGATTAATGCTCCAGCAGATGGTTTTTGATTCGAACGATCTGCTATACTTGGTGTTAGCAGCGGGCTGCTATCGTTTGTGACCAGCTAATGTTGACTGCTATTTGAGGGGCCAGATCGTTTTCTGCTGCCAAACGATCTGTAATCAGCAGATCGTATTAATCCTGTGAACAATCTACTATCCTCATCTTATTTTATTCTTCCATAGTGCAGCTCGCTGCTTGTTGTATTTGTTGATGGAAGCAGATCGTTTTTCTTCTTTGAATGATTGCTGTGGATATTCAACTTAACAGCCAGCTGTTAGTAATTCCATGTAAAATGACTTTGAAATTTCATAGTATTAGCAACATAATCATTTTAATAAAATGTGAAGCTAAAGTGAAAGTTGTGATAACAGATCGCCTTTTTACCATCAGCTAACTGTTATCAACATTTGTACCAATTTTAATGAAGTTTATTAAGCCCAATTTTCCACAAAGCATTTTGAATCTATCTTCTGGCAATGCTTTTGTGAGGACATCAGCTCGCTGCACATCCGTATGAATTTTCTCGATCTTGATGTTCTTCTTCTCAACATGATCTCGAATAAAGTGATGACGAACATCCACGTGTTTGCAACGAGTATGAAGTACTGGATTTTGTGTTATCGCTATGGCACTCGAGCTGTCACAAAATATTGTAACTGCATCCATCAGTACTTCATAATCTTTGAGCTGTTGTTTGAGCCATAGTATTTGTGCTGTGCAACTCCCTGCTGCCATGTATTCTGCTTCTGTTGTTGAGGTTGCAACCGAAGTTTGCTTTTTAGAAAACCACGAGATGAGCTTGCTTCCAAGAAATTGACAAGTCCCAGATGTGGATTTTCTATCAAGCTTGCAACCTGCATAATCAGAATCAGAATAACCAGTTAACATAAAGTTATCATCACAAGGATACCATAAACCTATTTCAATGGTCCCTTTGAGATAACGCAGGATTCTTTTGACTGCTTCCAAGTGGGATTCCCTTGGACTTGCTTGATATCTAGCACAAACACCAACAGCAAAAGTAATGTCAGGTCGACTAGCAGTTAGATATAAAAGTGATCCGATAATACCACGATACTGTTTTATATCTGTTGTTTTTCCAAGAACATCAAGACCAATTTGTCCATTTGATTGCATAGGATTCTTTGCTGGTTTGCAATCTTTAACTCCAAATTTGGTGATGAGATCATTGATGTATTTGGATTGGTTGATTAGGATCCCATCAGCAGATTGTTTGACTTGCAGGCCTAGGAAGAAGTTCATTTCTCCCATCATTGACATCTTGTACTTGTCCTGCATTAGCTTACTAAATTTGTTACAAAGGAATTCAGATTTGGATCCAAAAATAATATCATCAACATAAATCTGAACTAAAAGGATATAGTCTTGGACTTTGATGGTGAATAACGTCTTGTCTACTGATCCACGTTTGAATCCCGATTGAAGTAAGAATGTAGACAGTGTCTCATACCAAGCTCGAGGAGCTTGTTTTAGTCCATACACTGCCTTTGCTAATCGGTACACCTTGCCTTCGTCTTCAACTTCAAACCCCGGTGGTTGTTCCAAATAAACTTCTTCTTCTAGAATTCCATTCAGAAATGCACTCTTTACATCCATTTGGAATACTTTGAAGCGTTGGAAAGCTGCATAGGCAAGAAACAATCTGATGGCTTCTAGTCTTGCAACAGGTGCAAATGTCTCATCAAAATCTATCCCTTCTTGTTGACAGTAACCTTTTGCGACTAGCCTTGCCTTGTTTCTTACTACTTCACCAGTTTCATCTCTTTTGTTTTTAAATATCCATTTGACTCCAATCACGCCTTGATGATGAGGTCGATCCACTAAGTACCACACCTCATTTCTCTTGAACTCATTTAATTCCTCTTGCATGGCGTTGATCCAATCTGCACTTTGCAAGGCATCTTCGATGTCCTTTGGTTCGGTGTGAGCAAGATAGCAACTTAATAGTGCACTTTCTCCATGCATGCGTCTTGTTTTGACTCTATCTCTTGGGTTCCCAACTATGAGTTCAGAAGTATGGCTATCTACCCATCTTCTTCGTCTTTTCATTTCATCCGCAGATACTTCGATTTCTATTTCATCGGGTGGATTCTCGAATTTAGGATGATCTATGGTGGGTACATCTAAAGAATCGTTAGTATTTAAATCAATGCTTGATACTTTTACCAATTGTTGAACAGATGGCTGTTGAGAAGATGAGGAAGGAGATTGAGTGTTTTGTTCATCAACAGTTGGTTGTGTATGTTCTAGTGAAGTTCCCCATTCATTTGTTCCCTCTAGATGTTTGATTTGTCCATCTGTTCCCCCTTGCTGTGGCATTTCTCCAGCAGGTTGATTATAGGTTTCTTCATCTTCACCTTTTCGTGGACTCCATAGTAGAATATCATCGATTAGACAATCTGTGGAATTTCTCAAGGTTGAGCGAGAGGTATCATCCTTTGAAGAAACGCTATCTGTTCCTGAGACTTCAAAATTGGATTCATCAAAAACAACATGTGGTGTTACTTCCACAACAAGGGTTCTTTTATTAAAAACCCTATAAGCTTTACTGATCTCAGAATATCCTAAAAATATTCCTTGATCACTTTTGCTGTCAAAGGTTTTTAATTGAGTTTTTCCATTGTTGTGAATGTAACATTTACAACCAAATGATTTAAAATAAGAGATTCGAGGCTTCCTGTTGTTCCATAGTTCGTATGGAGTTTTCCCATGACGTTTTGTCACAACAGATCGATTTTGAGTATAGCAGGCGGTGTTGACTGCTTCTGCCCAGAACTTCTTTGGGAGATTGATTTCATTCAACATGGTTCGAGCGGCCTCTTTGAGCGATCTGTTGCGCCTCTCCACAATCCCATTTTGTTGTGGTGTTCGAGCTGCTGAAGTTTGATGATGAATTCCCATCTTTGAACAGTACTCTTCGATCATATGATTGATAAATTCGGTTCCACGATCAGATCGAAAGGTGATGATGGATGACTCCTTTTGATTTGAAAGTTTGTTGAAGAGATCGGGTAGTTTCTCTAGTGTTTCCTTTTTCTTGAACATAAAAATAACCCAAGTGAATCTAGAGAAATCATCAATAACAACAAGAGTATACTTTCTACCGTTAACACTTAATGGAGATACAGGTCCAAAAAGGTCTAGATGTAGGAGCTCCAGAATTCTTGAAATGGAGTGGGCTGCCTTTGTAGGGAATGATGCTCTTGTTTGTTTTCCAGCTTGGCAGGCATCACATTTATGGTCTTTGTCGAATATTTGATTGGGTAGACCTTCAACCAAATTTTCCTTCACCAGCTTGTTGATTGTCTTGAAGTTCAAATGGCTCAATCGTTTGTGCCACAGCCAGCTGGTTTCTGAAATTGATTTTGTCACTAGACATGTTTCATTTTGATTGTTCCATTGTACAATATACAACCTGTCCTGCAAAATCCCAGTAAGAAGAATTTCTTCTCCTTCTATATTTTTGACAAGACACTTGTTAGCTGTAAATTCTACTCTCTTGTTATTAGCACAAAATTGGCTAATCGAGAATAGATTATGATTTAATCCTTCAACATACGATACATTTAAAATAGTAGTGTTACCAACTTGAAGGTCACCATAACCCTTTGTGTATCCTTTTGAGTTTCCTCCAAAAGTAACATTTGGTCCAGTGCACTCCTTGTAGTTGATTAACAAATCTTTGTTACATGTCATATGTTTGGAGCATCCACTATCAAGTATCCAAATTGCGCCCCGAGCTGTGCGTGTTCTTCTCATCGATCTCCTATCCTGCAATGAAAAGTTATTTAGCTACCCCACTGATTGAGGGTGCTTTGTTAGTAGACAATGTTCCCTTTGGAACCCAAATTTGTCTAATTATAGTGACATTCTGTGACGGTCTGATTTGTCTCCCACTAAAGTCGATGTACACTACTTTCTTCTTGGCAGGTGGATGATTGGGCACTTGTTTCCTAGCAGCAGATGGTATATGGTTGACAGGTTGTTTTCTCTGGTTAAAGTGCGGAGGAGCTCGCTGATAATTGACCTTGTGATCAGGTCGATTGAACCTTTGAGCAGGTGGTTTTCTTTGTTGAAAACCAATTCCTTGTGTAGTGAACTTCTGTTGTCGCTGTCCTTGATCCTTGATCAAAATTGCTTGCGGCTGTTTTGCATTATTGTTGAGATTTACTACCTTGTCTTTTCCCTTTTCCTTGACAAAGTTTCCTTTAGGTGGACCTTTGTCAACTCCATTAAATCCAACTCCTCCATGATCCGACGATCTCCTTTGCATATCATTGATGAGATGAACTCTGTCTGACTTTTTGTGGATGTAATGGTTAAGCATTGCACCCAAATTCTCCGCCTTGTTGTTGGCCGACGATTCTCTTCTAATCAACTCCGAGATTTTAGCATTAAGAGCGTAGACTTCTTCACTCTTGTCTTTTATCTGTAGAAGCATTGCCTTTTCTCTCTCATTAAATGAAGCACTCACATTCTTCATTTCTTGTATGGTGGTTGCCATTCTTCCATTTTCTTTAATGGCATGTTTGAACATCTTGTTCAACCTTGCATGATCTTCCATAAGTTTGTTGAAATCTTCAATGGAGAGATCGTCTTCTTCTTCTTCATCTATCTCCTCGTTGTCACCTGAATCATATATAGGTGAGTTAGAAATAGGAGAAGAACAATTATTTACTACCTCATTGTTGTCGAGTCCATTGTCATGACCCATGAGACACTCATCCCATTCTTCATCCTCTTCGGCGATGAAGGCTTCATCGTTTTCGGATGAGCTGTCGGTTAATGTGTTTGATGTGGTTTGTTCTTCAGCGAGCATAGCTTTTCTTTGTTCTCGAAGCTTTCTATCTCTTTTGTTTCTTAGTTCCTCTCTCTCAGCCTTAGAGATATCTGGGCAGTTTGTTTTAAAATGCCCTTTCCTGCCACACTTAAAAAAAGAAAATTCGGATAGGTCAGCTTTAACATAGGAAGAGTTAGGTTTAACTTCACTTTTTCTTTATGGTCGATCTCCCGAACGATCTTTTCCTTTGAAATTTCTGTTGTTGTCCTTGTAGAGACGTTTGTATCTATTTGCCCTTAGCTCTATCTTCTGGAATCTTTGAGCCATGAGTGAGTATTCCTCAAAGTAGTTCTTGGTGGGGTAATTTTCATCATCCGAACTTGATGAGTCTTTTACCACCACCGTAGGTGTAGATTTCCTTTCCACCTCTTTTTCCTTCAACTTGGCTTTGAAGGCTGTTTCCTTTTCTTTTATTCCTGCAGCAGATGGTTTACTACTAGAAGAGTTAGAATGGCCATGAATACGATTGATTTCATATTCATTGCCCGTTAGTAAATCAAATAAAGCATCAATGGTAAGAGAATTGAACTCTGGCATCATGGGATGTATGGCCGAATATATTTCCCAGTTGGCGGGTAGGGCGCGAATAATTTTGAGATTCCTTTCCCGCTGGGTGTATTTGCCTTTGTCGATGGCATCTATTTCAATCAAGATTTCGGTGAATCTATTCTTCATCTGTGCAATGGTTTCACCAGGTTTCATCTTGAACTCTTCATATTTATTACAAGCTATGGACAGCTTGTTTTCTTGTATCACATCGGATCCCATGCTAATGTCTCGAAGCACATCCCACATCTCCTTGGCTGTTTTGAGACGTCGGATTTTGGCCAAGTAAATTCCTCTCACAGTGCTTGAGATTAATCCTTTTGCATAGTCGTCTAGACTAGTTTCTTTCTTCTCCTCCGTTGTGTAGTCGTCCATATCCTTTTCCTTTTCAACTATCTCAACGGTGGGAGTGGGTCCTTTTCCATCTTTGATTTCTGCAGAATGTTTGTTCATGATTTTGATTGGTCCATTGGTGATGACAGACCACATTTTAATATGATGTGCTCTAAAACACATCTCAAGTCGGAAACTCCAGTCTTCATATCCAGCTATTGAGAAATCTTCACAAGCCCTGGCCATTTGTCCTTCCATAACTCAAAGGTAGATGGTTAAATAAATGCAAGTGCAATATGCTGTGAAAATGTTTTCAAGATCTATCCAAGATGACCACACAGAGATAATCTCCTGTGAAATAGAAACAATGGTCAAGATGAACCACTGCTCTGATACCACTTGTTGGTCCCGAAAGAGCTAGATTGGTGTATGGGAGGGGGGGGGGGGAATACACCAATTCAAAACTTTTTAGGTTTTCTTGTTCACAATTGGTTAGTAAAATGAATCTTCTTGTTAGGAAGATTAAGTTTTACTCAAACAGTACCTTACGCGTGAATAACAATAATCAAGAGTGACAAACACAGATTTAAACTTGATTAAGGTTGTGTGCGGAGTTTGGTGGTTAATGCTCTTTGTATTAAAAACGTTTTCTTTAGCCAATCTTTGACACAACCAAGTTAATGCAAGAGTATGAAGAATATGATAATAAAGTAAAACAGAAAGTACGAACACAAGGTGTTTAACGTGGTTCGGGATAAACCTCCCTACGTCCACGGCTCGATCAAAACTAGATCGAAATCCACTATGTCTCCTTTCTTTTTACTCGTTGAGTACGAGCCTCAAGCTTTATCAAAACTAGATAACAACTTGAGATTACACTTCTTAGATTGAGGAACTATAATCTAAATCTTACAACTTTCGGATCAAAATAGATCCTAACTTGGGGTTTTGGTAAAAACAAATTTCCAGAAAATAATAACTTCAAGAACTGTAAACACTCAAGAGAATTCTTGATTTTGAAGGAGTGCTTTGAACGCTGATAGCTTGAAGTAATTTGAGCAGAGTGATGGCAATTTTTCGCTTCAATTCTCGTACACATTTCTGGAGGTGAAGGTGGTATTTATAGTCTCAAGAAGAAAACTATCCGTTGGAGACGAAGGTACTCTTTTTCAACGCATTAATGGCTGCATTAAATGCATGGCAGAGTTGTTGAGACACGCGCTGCCAAATGCGAGTTGTTACCACCTTTCACGAGATTTCACAATGTATTGCCATACTGGGAATGATACTCAGTACAGGAATTTTGATATCCTTGTACTTTATTCCTTAAAGTATGCCTTTGATGTGACAGTACACTGTGTGGTTGACTTGTGACACATTTAGGTATGTCGGCAGTCCACCGTAGTTATTGTGAGGAGCAGCTTGAGTTTGAGGTTACAACAACTCGCTGTTGAATGAGCTGCGCCCCCAATTCTTCATTAAGGCCAGATCGTATTTTCCACAAACGATCTGCTGTATGAGATGTAGGGATGGCCAGATCGTTTTAGGAATAAACAATCTGTTGTTGTGAGATGACAACTGGTTTTGAGGATAGTTTGAGCGAGCTGCTAATCCAAACGATATGATGTGGGAGATGAGCAGCGGGCTTCAACTTCATTTTTGGAACGAGCTGCTTAGTCTTTAGAACGAGCTCCTATTCGAGTAGTCTATTCTAGAGAACCAGATCGTTATAAGTGTTTTGAGACTTCAAAACAACTTTTACATTTGTGATCTGTTGAAACATAATTTATAAATGAAACCAAAACAAGCAAGTTGGACTGACAGCTCGTTGCAATCACGGGAAGCAGATCGTTAATTGGTTAGAAAACGATCTGCTCTCTTTTATTAACGAGCTGTCTTACATGAGGGAATAAACACTTGCAATAATAACTATCATTGTGTCCAGGATATCTATTACAAGAATAAGACAGATCGTTATTTACCTTTAGGAAAACGATCTGCTTCTTTTACACTTAAGATAAACCTTAATAGATGACAATGCTTGTTTGGTTTCAACATTAACATGTAGTTTCGAGGAACATCATCAAAACAAATAAATTTATGGGATTCCAACAACTGATTTGTCTGATTCATGGATTTGATGCATTATATTTAATTACTCTTAATTACAAATATATATGCCGACTTATCCATTTCCACATATATTTGATGTGTTAATATTTATATAATTTAAAGTAATAATTAATTACTTTTAATTAAAAATATGAAAATGACAACTTAGTAATTACTTTTAATTTATAATTCTAAGAGAATAATGTTAAGATATATTATGTATATTTAGCATTATCTTATATATCAAACATCATATATATAGTAGTGTGCATGTATTAATATAATGATGAGAGATTAATATACAAGACAATAGATTTCGAGTTCGAATATTTCGAGATGTGGTATTGTAATTTAAATTTAATATAATCTATTTAAAAAGTGTATATAGCTAAAAAATATTAATAATGTGTACTTACTTATGATAAACTCACGATTGTTCATAAATAAATTTAATATTAAAAAATTATGACAATTTAATTGAATGCAAAAATACATACAAATAAAATTATTTTTATACCACTTATTTATTTTCTCTTTTCTTAATATTATCAATAATTAATTTTCTCTAATTTTATTTATAAAAATATATTTATTATTTTATATATTTATGAAATAATATATATTTAATAAAAATATGCATATATATATATGTATGTATATAAATTGAGTTCTTGTGAGAAAAAATCATGTATGGAAATGAAAAGTAATCTTTCTCTTATCTAAAATTATTGGTTAAGATTAATTGAATTAAATTTAAATATTTTTAATTATGATATACATACATACATATATATATATATATAAAAGTTCATTTATAAAGAAAATGAAAATCATTGATTTATTAAAATGGATTGTCGAAATATTTTCTTATTTCTTAAATAAATATTAAATTATAAAAAATAATTTATTTCGTGACGAAATATTCCGTTACGAAAATAAGAAATTCCGTAACTAAAATTCTTTAATAACTGATTTGTAACGGATACATTCTGTAGTTATATCGATGGTTGCTAAAAGTTTTAGCAACATAATATATTCCGTTAGTATATAACAACGAAATTGTAACGGAAATTCCGTTACTAAAATGGTTTCAACGGAATAGTGCGGAATTTTCCGTTGTTAGGTAGTAACGGAATTATTCCGTAACTATTATGTTACTAAAATTTTAAAATTACTATTTTGTACTTGCACTCTGAAAACTGATTTGTAACAGATTATTCCATTGTGTTATCTAGCAACAAAACGATTTCGTTACTAATTTTTTTAAATTACCATATTGCACTCGCATTTAAAAATAGAAATTCCGTTGCAATTCCATTATTAAATTTTCGAAATTCCAAGAGGTTTGTTCTATTTTTGTTCATAACTAGTTAAAACAATTTAAATTAATACAAAATATGTAATTATTATATAAAATCACATTAATAATATAGTCAACAACCAAAATACCAATAATAAAATGTATAAATGATGTTCAAATTCAACATATAATCACAATATGAATCATAAAGTATATTAAAATAAATGTGGAAGTACCAAAAAGAAGTTAGCTATACTGCCAGACTATGAGTGTATCATAAATGCAATATATAATAAAAGATCAAGGAGGTGGCGCGGTCTGCTATCGAGTAACTTCTATAAGAGGGCTTCGTGGGCTTCCAATTTTTCAACCATCAACATTCGATCCGCAGTCTCTTTCTCTAAGCTCTCCTTCAACTCCAAATAATTTGAATCACGTTGAGACAACCTAGTTGAGGTCTCAATCGAGAAAAAAGCTACATGGGCAAGGTCTTCTTCACAAGCACCGAAGAACCTCTTCTTACGGTTTGGACCAACCTAGTTGAGGTCTCAATCGAGAAAAAAGCTACATGGGCAAGGTCTTCTTCACAAGCACCGAAGAACCTCTTCTTACGGTTTGGGCCGCCTCTAATTAGATCTACAAAAATATTACTCTCTCCTATTCAATATAGGTCATTTTATGCTTTCTAATCATTTTCATTTTATTAGTCGTTTTAGCTTTCTAACCCATAATTGCCCATATCAATTCAATTTTCGCATTCATTAGTTAAATCATATGAATTGCACGATTAATACTTTATTACTATAAATTATGGTTAATTTGGAAAAAAAAAATTACTCCCTCCGTCCCACTAAGCTTGACACACTTTCCTTATTGGGACGTCCCACTAAGCTTGCCACATTCCAAAAATAGTAAAAGTTCTCACTTAAAAAAAGGTGTGGACCCTACCACCTTTATGACTCTTACACTACTTTATACACTCTCCTTAATAACCGTGTCGGAAAAAAGGGTGCCATGTTTAGTGGAACGGAGGGAGTATTTATTAATATTTGTGCCAAACCTCAAAACGACAAATAAATTGGATAAGAGCGAGTATTTGATTCTTCTTCACTGATCTCAATTCCAGTATCCTCTCTTCGTCAAACAACACGAGCACCATTGTGTATGACACTTTCATGGGGATGCAAACTCGAGTAATTTAGTTTTACCCGAACGTGAGGAGTAGTGATATGAATCCCAACACCATAAGCTCTGTCAATGGAACGTCACAAATGGAAAATCATCAATTCATCACATAGAGAATACATAGAGAATTCAAAGAGAGAGAGAGAGATGACCTCCTGTAATTTTCTCAAAAGCTTCAACCAATGCCACTCTTCTCCTCATTTCAAAAGCCTGCAACAAGAAAGTTAGGGGAAAGAAACAAATTAAGGTAAAAATTGGATCAATGATTCATAATTTGTTTCATGCATTCGATTTTATGCCACCTCAATTTCATGAACAAGAAGAAGAAAAATGAGGAATTGATTAGTTTTTTCCATTTTCTTTCTCTCTCTTCTAAAGATCTCAGATTGTTCAAGTATTTGCTGATGAACCCTCACACTGTATCATTGGTTTGTAAATGATTCTGTATACGATGACTTAGGTTTGGGAACGGCTATAGGTGCTAAGCACCGGTCTAGTACTTTTTCACACACCAATGAGAGCTTAGTGTCATGGAGCGAAACTTGAGTCGCTTGAAGTTCGTCGTGACGAGACTAGCTAGACAACCTAACTTGGCAAAAAGAAAACAAGAAAACTTTAGGGAGAGAAATATTTGAGAGAATGAAAGAATACTTGTATTTCTTAAAGAATGAGTGAGTTACAAATGAACGGCCAAAGACCTATTTATACAAGTGTGGAAGGCTTCTAGATCCTTGCCATCCTTATCCAATTATATAAGGTTCTAGGACCTTCCACCAACTAGGACATTCTAGAGACATTCTAGATAATTCTATCAAGTTTTAGGGATATGTACAATGTCTTACCATGTTCCAGAGTGTTCTAACGTAGCCTTGACGTGTTGGATCTTCACGAAAGGGAGGGGCATCACATTCTCCCCCCACCTAAGTCGAGGCCATCCACGGCGCGACCTTGGCTTAATACTCCTCAATCTGGTCCTGAAATTGCCATAGTTTCTCTTCGTGTTCCAAACTATTCTCAACGTCTGGAGTCCTTTACATCTCACAAAATATTCTTTGTAGGGTGACACGCCCTCCATCAAACTTCTCGGTGTGATATGATCTCCTCTATCTCCTTGTCCAATGAAGTTACCACGACCGTGAGTGCTCAATTCGACTCCCCTCGTGTTGGGTCTTCAACATCTTCGTGATATTGCTTGAGTTGGCTCACATGGAAGAGCGGGTGGATCTTTAACTTAGACGGAAACTCCAAGTGATGTGACACGTTGCCCACATATCGCTCGATATTGAATGGTCAATATACCTTCGGATAAGCCCCTTATGCACGGACTGAAATGCCTTGAATTGTTGAGGGAGTAGCTTCACCATCACACGACCTCCCTCGTTGAATTCGACTGCCCACCTCTTGATGTCCGCCCATTTCATTATCTTCTTGGTGGCCTTGTCCAAAGATGGTCTTGCTAAGTTCGCCTCTTCATGAAGTGTCTTGGCAAATGTGTAGGCCGATGGATTTTATCCTGAATATCCCGTTGCTAAGCTATTTGAAGTCATCGATTGTCTCCCCGTTGCAAGTTCAAAGGGACTCCTTACCGTTGACTCACTCCTTTGGAGGTTGTATGAGAATTGTGCCGTGTCAAGCAACCTAGCCCAATGTTTTTGGTTGGTACTCATGAAGTGCCTCAAGTATAGCTCCAACAACACATTGACCCGCTCCGTTTGGCCGTCCGTTTGAGGGTGAAAACTTGTTGAGAACGCCAAGTTGGGATCCCAAAATCTTGAATAGTTCCGACTAAAACTTCCCGGTGAAGCGTGGGTCTTGATCGCTCACTATCATCTTAGGTATGCCCCAATGCTTCACCACATGATTCACGAACAATTTGGCCTTGTCTAGTGCCATAACATCGGGTGGAGGGGTTATTTAGCCTATTTTAGACTAAATTATGCTTGAGGACAAACAAAGTTTTGTGTGTGGAGGGGTTGTTTAGCCTATTTTTGGTCGTCTAAACTCGTATATTCATCATCTTTATTTTCGTAGTTTTCCCATTTTTGCATAGTAATTTGGGTTGGATTTACGTTTCATTTTATGTTTCAGGATCACAAGCTCAAACAAGTTCTTAATGGAAACGAGACAAGAAAAGATCGAGAAAAGATGAGAAAATAAAGATAAGGGCCAAGAGCACAAGTTAGTGACCGCGTAGCACCAGGGTGATAGAACCCGTATGAGGGGCTCATAAAACCGCATGATCCATAAGTTTAAATAATTACATGAATAATTAATTCTTATGCACATAGGAGAATAAAAATTCGAAAAAATAAACTTTATACCTTCTCCTAAGCAAACCCTCCACTTGTGAAGAAACGAATTGATTCGTTAGCTATCGAACCGCAATCCACACCGATTCGAATCTCCTTCTAGATCTCCTTGAATCCAACCCTAGGAACTTCTATCCTATTCCTAGTCTACTTACTAGAATATCGTGTGAACGAAGCTATCTAATAATTTAGGAGAAACGAAGAACAAAAATTGAAGCGTGGAATGCTTCACAATTTTTGAAAATTGAGAGTTGAAACTCTCACTATGGGCGCCGATTTCTAGGTGGTTGGAGAGTGAAATTGGCTCCTTGTTTATACTCCTTTTATAGACATTGTGGGCTAGAATATGGCTTCTAAGGAGAATGAATTAGATCCCAAATAATAGAACCATATCCCAACCTTTATCTCTTGCGGTTACAACTATAATTCAAATTCAAATTTGAATTATATTAAAATTAATATGGGCTTTGTTGGGAAGTGGACTCCACACCTCCCGAAAGGTGGGTCCTCCATGTATCGTATTCGAGAGAGCTTATGGGAGTGCGGCTTATCCTGCACTACCATTGTTGACGAGAGGTTAAAAGAATTGATTAGTACTACTCACTTGTCAGTGAGGACAAAGCAGGTTGGGAAAAGAAAGTGTTGGTGTGTGGGTGCTCCCGATCCAACATGCTTGGACAAATCCATAATTTGATTAAATTAATTTCAAGTCTCCTTTAGGCCCAATTGAATTTAATTAATTGTTTGGCCCACCTTGAGACTTAAATTAATTAATTTAAATTAATTTGTCCTCCAATTAATTACTCCTTAATTATTTAAGATTTTCTAAATCCATTAGTTAATTGAATTTGCTGACAACTCATAATTAATTAATATATTTTTTCGTGAGTGATCCGGTTCAGACCTTAATTATTACATATGGAATAAATTCCAAACCGGCCGAGTTTCTTATGCAATAAACCTTTCTAAACGCCTCACGTGGATTTAATCAACTCATGTCACCGAGACGCGATTTGTACGACTGTCAGTCGAGTACTTCTGGCTAAACCAATCACTACCGCCCAAGACATCACTGTTTAGAGTTATGAAAAACCCGCAAGCGTAGATGAATCAAAGAAGCATATAATCAACAGCCTATACTAATGTCATCGTCATAAATTAAGAAATGAATTAACTTCCGAGACCTCGTTCTAAGTATTAACATGTTAGAACTTATCTCACTGTGAAACCTCTCAATATGTATACACAAAGCATGTGTATCCGCTTATACATACCAACATCATTTTGTGGGCTAAGGTCAACTCTCACATCAAATGATATTGCAGCCTTTACCGACTAGACTGTCCAAGTCTGTCTAGACTGTGACTTTATATTATAAAGGAGCCGACTGTGTTACCTTCCATGATTATCGATCCACCACACAGTCTATTATTGTAATAAATGGACTTGTATGCAATTCAATATATAACAATAATAAATAACAAACCAATGATAGAAACATTTATTCTCATTAAAGTGCAATTGAAAATAAGTCTGATACATTGTCTAAGCATAAAGCATGCTTTGAGGTTTACAAACCCTAACAATCTCCCACTTATACTAAAACATGCTTTAGAGTATATAAATATATGTGTCGCATGACATATAACTCTCCCACTTATACCTAAAGCAGGTCTATAACACGTCGTACTTCTAATCCCTCTACATCCCTTTCAAACGTCTTCCCATTCAGACTTTTTGTGAATGGAATGACCATGTTGTCCTTCGACGCTATCTTCGTCATCACTATGTCGCCCCTCCTTACAATATCACGAATAATGAAATATTTTCTCTCAATGTGTTTACTCGCCTTGTGGCCCGTGCTTCCCTTGAGTTTGCCACTGCACTAGAGTTATCACAATATACCGTGATACTTGCCGGCATACTTGAAATCACATCTAGGTCCATCAAGAAGCTCTTGAGCCAAACTGCTTCCTTTGCGGCCTCTAATGCGATCACATACTCAGCTTCCATAGTGGAGTCCGTGATGCATTTCTGCTTTACACTCCTCAATGTCACGGCTCTGCCTCCCAAAGTAAACACATACCCGGAGGTAGATTTCCTTGAGTCCCAATCCGTCTGAAAGTCGGAATCGGTATAACCCAAAGGGCATAATCAATCAGCGTGGTAAACCAAACAGTACTCCTTAGTCCGTTTAAGGTACTTGAGTATGTTCTTTACTGCTGTCCACTGTCCCTTTCCAGGGTTAGACTGATATCGTGCTACCATGCCTACGACAAAACAGATATCCGACCTAGTACACATCATAACATATATGAGACTACCTATTGCTGAAGCGTAAGGTATCTGTCTCATCTCCTCTTTCTCCTCAGGTGTCTTAGACACATGTCCTAAGAAAGAACAATTCCATGCCTAAAGGGTAAGAAACCCTTCTTGGAATCTTGCATGCTAAAGCGTCTAAGTATAGTCTCGATATAGGAATCCTGAGATAAACACAACATTCACTTAGATCTGTCACGGATGACCTTGATCCCTAGAATGTGTCTCGCATCTCCCATATCCTTCATATCGAACTAGCTGGATAGGTATGCTCTAATGTCCGATAACATATTCTTGACACTTCCGATCAATAGAATGTCATCTTCGTATAGGACCAAGAAAACAACTGCTTTACCCTCACACTTCTTGTACACACAGATTTCGTTAGGGAGTATCAAATCCTTAGGACTTGATAACCTGATCGAAACAAAGGTTCCATGAACGTGAGGCTTGCTTAAGCCCATAAATGGACTTCTTAAGCTTCCACACCATGTGTTCCTTTCCTTAAACTGCATAGCCCTCGGGTTGTTGCATATGGATGTTCTTCTCAAGACTTCCATTTAGGAAAGCTGTCTTAACATCCATCTGCCATACTTCCCAATCCATATATTCTGCTATTGACAAGAGTATACGAATAGACTTGAGCATGGCTACTGGTGAGAAGGTCTCATCATAATTGATACCTTCCTTTTGAGTATATCCCTTAGCTAATAGTCTAGCCTTAAAGACAACGAATTCACCGCCGGGTCCTCGTTTCCGCTTGAAGAACCATGATCTAAGGTTTCGTTGTTGTTTTAAAATATGCATGCTAAAATTTCCCATAATGCCTAAATATCTGTAATTCCATTTAAAGTTATTGGTTTCTAATATGTTCAAGCATGTTTAGATCTCAAACATCTCTTGAATTGACCATTGATATAATGAGAAACATGTTTATTGTAAGTAAATATGCATAATTATTGGATAAACTGACTTGACTGCTCATCGACTTCTTACAAAGCGGACAATCTTGTTTCCAACCTTTCTCACCGCACATGAAATATTTTCCAGTTCCTTCCTTTTTCTTCGAAATTCCACCTGTCGCCTTCTTTTTCTTAGTATTCTTCGGTACTCCCTTCTTCTTGCACTTACCCTTTCTAGGGTTGCTAGAAGAAGCCAGAGCCGATACTATTAACGGAGTCTTCGGTTAGGATTTCACAATAGCTTCCACCGCTTGCAACTTAGCCAGCTGTTCCGTCAATGTATAATCATTCTTATTCATAATGTAGTTGACCTGGAATCATTCAAAGATCAATGGTAAACTCTGCAGAATGATATCAATCTGAGACTCCTTATCGATTTTACAACCGAGAGTTTCGATCTTGCTCAGATAGCCTATCATCTTTAGGACATGGTCCCGAACCGATGATCCTTCTGCCATAGAGACGTTCATCACATTGCGGATGGCCACTATTATACCTGGCTTATAGGTATTTAAAAATCCCAAAAATAAATTTTTGGATTAGAAACTTTATTTTGAAGCTTGCTGCCAAGTTTCAGCGAAAACGGAGACCAAATCTCCGCTCTTTCGAGAACCGGCTTATACTTTTATAATGGGTAGCAAGAGCAAATACGGGATTCATTCGAATGCCCGGATTTGAA
>JAPKLX010000256.1:121018-138149 GCA_026898415.1 Leonotis leonurus
TTGCATGTCTTCATACATGTAAACTTAGAAATTGATCCAAATTCCGCCGCAGACACTCTGATTAAGTATTCAGATATTTCTCTTCGTGCAAGTCTCATTCTTTTCCTCTATTTTTATTTTTCTTTCCCCAGTCACGGTTTTCCCGACTTTGGCTACCATAGCGAAGGGCGGTCGTGACAACCAATCTCCTCTATGTACCGAACATCTCATTCAGACTTAACATGATATCAACAGATATCTTGATGCTTTCGTGCTGATGCTACAAGGCGTTATTTATGGAAGCCATAATATAACATCTCGCCATCTTGTTGGCCTTCATCCACTTATCATATTTAGCCCTAACATTGGCAGATGCGTTATCTGGAAGAATTGGCGGACATGGTTCGTCAAGGACAAACTTAATATTGTCAGTTGTAAGGACAATTTCTAAATTCCTTTTTCCAGCGTATATAATTATCCGTCTCAAGGTGATTCTTTTCAAGAATTGTGGCGAGTGGATTGAAAGTGTTGGTCCCGAAAGAGCAAGGTTTGGTGTATGGGGGGGGGGGGGGGGGAAAAACACCAAATACAAACTTTTCAGTTTACTTGACAGGTTATATGAGAGTTCAAGCTATTCTGTGTAAGAAATTGCTCGTAGATGACTTGACAGATCGATATACAGATTGATAGCTGTCTTTGTCCAAACAGATTACTCTCTTAGCGAATACACTTAGCTAATAATAAGAGTGATCTTATTATTTTCTCAGTGTTGAGTGAGTGCGGAATAATGGTGGATTAGTGATTGCTCTTGTTTAGAAAACCTTAGTAATTATCCAGAATATTAAGAAGATTGATTGAGATGCAGCTTGATGATAGTGCAGAGAGTTAGAATAATAAACAACTGAGAATAAAGTGCAGGAATGTAAAGTACACAGTTATTTAACGTGGTTCGGGAAATCCCTACGTCCACGATCTGGTCAAAGCTAGACCAGATTATCCACTACTAGGATACTCTGCTTCTTTATACTCGTGGAGAACGAGTCACAAGTATCAATCAAAACTAGACAGATACTTATGCACGAATTAAGGGTCGTGTCCTTTTACAACAGATTACCTCTACGTTATCACTAGAAAACTACTAGCTAGCAGGGTGATCTCCTTTGTCTCGATAAGACAGACTTGAATCGAGATGGTTGGTGTGATGTAGAATCACAAAGTGTTGAAGCTCTAAGTCTGGATGGCAGATTGCTTGAAAGAATGACAACAGTATAGTTCGCGTGTGTTCTCTCTCTCTCTCCTCCAGATCTCTAACTTCAACTATATAGGCATTGAATATAAAATTCTAGCCGTTGTTGATTGGCGTGAGATAGATAGTATATTGCCAATCAAAGGATTCCATCATATCTATTCTTGCCATATGGGAAAGGTTGACTCAATCTTTGAGTTATGGGAAGTAGATTGCTAACGGTCTCTTTCCTTCTATGTGTTAATCGAAGATCTTCTTTCCAATCCCAGTTGGATGGACTTTGATCTTGACGTGGCAAGAGCATATGATGTGTAGGATGATGTCAGCTGGTGAATTGATGACTCAATCGTTCTGGTTCCTCGCTGCAGGCATCGATCTGGTCATTGTCTGTTACAGCAGATCGATTCCTCTTTGGCGTGAAATCTTGACTTTCATCCTATTCTGAGTTGAGATTGACTTCTATAGGAATTATCCTTTACATTTCAAGTCATCTCCTAATCTGTTCCATAACAGGTTTCACTTTATCTCTAGTGATCTGTTTTACACGTAGAAAACAGCTATAAAACATCTAAGTGTGTTTCGAAAGACCATCATCAAAACTAAATATCTTTAGGGTTCCCAACAGAAAGTCATGCTTAACAGAATTGAGTATAAATCTAATAAACTATCATAAATACATTCTCAAGCGCATATAATAAAAACCTTTAAAGCAAACATGCTTTTGAAAAAACTATTTAAAATCAATAATGTAAGCCACGCAGTGTGATCGATTACACAATCAATTTCAAAACGTTTTTACTTGGTCATGCAACTCAACAGTCAGAGGCCGCGAAGTGCTGTTATAACTGCCAAATTACACCTAAGCCATTACAATGAGTCTGACACCAAAGAAATTAATCAACTTTAATAGGCCCACAACAGAGGGGTCATATTGCCATCAATTAAATTCTTACAGCCATCTATTGAGAAGTCTTATCATGTGAACTGGTAAAATGTGATCCCGCATGGAATCAAAATAAGTTACGTCACGAAAAAACTGTGTCATGGAGACCATATGTAATCTTAGCAAATTAAATTAATAAAATGCAATTACAATTATCGCTTAGACATTTTTAATTTTGTAAAAGGTTTTTAACTTGGATAATCACATATTATGACATGTCTAAAATCCATATAAGACCTCTAATAAATTGACATATGAATTTAGACAAGTTCCACATAAATAGTAAATAAAAGCCAAATGAAACAATTAAGCACATAATAAGGCATATAATTACATCAATTATCAAAAATTAGGATATAACTAACTAATTCCTAAAACTAAGGAATTTAAATTGAATCCTCCATCTTCTTTTCTTGTAGATGTTATCCAATTCAAATTTCAAATATCAAATTTAAACCGTTATTTAAATCCCAAAAATTCAAAATTCGAATTCCGAAGTTGGGCCGGACTAGCCCCAGACCTGTCTTGCTCGCATCCGGGGCTGCCAAGACATGGCCAAAATGTTGCCGAGGCTTGGCCGAGGCGCTCACGCGCTACCGAGGGTCAGCGCTTGTGCCCGCGCACGCTGCGCTGCTCGCGCGCTCTCCTTGTGCCGCCCGTGTTGCTCGGCCCTATGCGCTAGCGTGCATGCCAGCCGCACGCCTGGCCTGGCGCTGCGTCACCCGCTCCCGCTCGCCCATCCTTGCCCGCGCCCCGTGCATTGGCAGCGTCCGGGGCCGCGCTGTTCTCCTTCCAAGCGCGCGTGCTCACGCCCGCTGGCGCCTGGTGCCACTCGCCGCGCGCTCCACACCCTGGCGCCGCGCCGTGCATGCTGCCGCGGGACCCCACGGCAATACCGTGGCCCGGTTCCGGCCCTCGTTTCTCTATTTCGTTCTTCATTTCCCACTAAATTACATAATTAAATGCAATACATGGAAAATAAAATAAATCCTAATCTAACACGATCAACCCCCGTGTGATTACATATTTTAAGCCACAAAACGGGCACCAAAGAACGAAATAAATGAATAAAAGCGGAATAAAATATATAAGCCACATAATATCATGGTATAATGCTAAAAATAAATCTAGCATCCCTAATATCAAATTACAATCACAGGAAAATAAATAAGAATTAAAATCCAATTCATATAAAAAAGTAAAATCATGTGACGGGCTCTGATACCAAATACCAACTGATAGAACCCGTATGAGGGGCTCATAAAACCGCAGGATCAACAGGTTTAATTAATTACATGAATAATTAATTCTTATGCACATAGGAGAATATAAATGCGGAAAAATAAATGTTATACCTTCTCCTTAGAAAATCCTCCATTTGTGGAGAAATGAATTGATTCGTTAGATATCAAATTGCAATCCAGTTCGATTCGAATCTCCTTGAATCCAACCCTAGAAACTTCTATCATATTCCCGGTCTACTTACTAGAATATCGTGTGGGTGAAGCTATCTAGTTATTTAGGAGAAAAGAAGAACTAAAATTGAAGCGTGGAATGCTTCACAATTTTCGAAAATTGAGAGTTGAAACTCTCACTATGGGTGCCAATTTCTAGGTGGTTGGAGAGTGAACTTGAGCCTACTTGGCTCCTTCTTTATGCTTTTTTTTATAGACATTGTGGGATAGGATAGGGCTTCTAAGGAGAATGAATTACATCCCAAATAATAGAACCATATCCCCACCTTTATCTCTTGCGGTTACAATTATAATTCAAATTTAAATTTGAATTATATTAAAAATAATATGGGCTTGGACAAATCCATAATTTGATTAAATTAATTTCTAATTCTCCTTTGGGCCCAATTGAATTTAATTAATTGTTTGGCCCACCTTTAGACTTAAATTAATTAATTTAAATTAATTTGTCCTCCAATTAATTATTCCATGTAAACGTAATATATGCAGTTCAATTATTAATATATATCGACTCCACTATAGGATAAATATTGAACTCATCTTGATTCATTCGAATTACGGACGTAACCTTTTTGTTATTAATTATTTTCCGTGTTTATAATTTTCTAAATCCATTAGTTAATTGAGTTTGCTGAAAACTCATAATTAATTAGTATATTTATTCGTGAGTGACTAAATCGTCTTTTCCTTTTCTATCTTTTCTATATTCTTAACGATTACGAATTACAAATCGTCTTTACTTTAATATTCTTTCATAATGATTTCAATCTAGTTCTTTAGATTGCGATTACTTGATTTCTTTAATTTACAAATTGTCTTTACTTTAATGTTCTTTCATAATGATTTCAATCTAGTTCTTTAGATTGGGATTAATTGCTTTCTTTAATTTTATGTCTTTCAATTATGCTTTTGTTTATTTATATTAGTTTAGAATTTATATTTAAATCTATGTCTTTCAATTATGCTTTCGTTTATTTTTATTAGTGTAGCATTTATCCTTGAGAACACGACTTTGGTTGACTTATCATTGCTAGACGACCTCGTTAGATTGTGAGCGGCTTGAAATAATTTTAGTCGTAACAGTAGTGGTTGAAATAGCCCGACCGTTTGTTGTTGCTCGATCTTGTGTTGTTGGCACACAAGACACGTCCGAACAGAAGACTCCACGTCTTCCCGCATCCTCGGTCAATAATAAGTATTCTCCATGAGTTCCATTGTGCGATGCATCCCGGGGTGGCCGGCCCACTTTGAGTCGTGGCACTCTTTGAGGATGTTCCTCCTTAAACTCCCCCACTTTGGCACGAACACTCGGTCTCCTTTGGTGAAGAGAAGACCGTTCCATACCGAAAACTGTCGAGTCTTGTCATCATTTGCAAACTCCATGATGTTTTGCGTCATCGGGTCCTTGTCCAATCCCTCTCGTATTTGTTCCTCGATGTCGATTTCGACTTGACTAATGGTGGTGAGCTCCACCTTTCTACTCAAGGCATCGGCTACACAATTTGTCACCCCAGCTTATACTCAAGCGTGTAGTCGAACTCCACCAAAAACTCTTGCCAACGAGCTTTCTTGGGCGTCAAATTTTTTAGCATTTGGAAGTAGCTCGTAGCTACGTTGTCATCCGCACCACGAACTTACTCCCAAGCAAGTAGGGTCTCCATGTGCGTAGACAATGTTCTACCGCCATCATCTCATTTTCGTGGACCGTGTACCGTTGTTGCACCTCATTTAACTTGCAGCTCTCATAGACTATGAGGTGTCCGCCTTGCATGAGCATGCCCTTGATTGTAAAATTCGAGACATACATTTGCACCTCGTACTCCCCCGTGTCATCGGGTAGTGCAAGTACTGGCTTCTCCATTACCATAGCCTTTAGTCACTCAAAGGTCCCTTTGCACCCCTTGTCCCATGCCCACTTGCCCGTCTGAGGCCAATTGAGAGTACCCCTTGATGAACTTGCGGTAATAGTTCACGAGTCCTTGGAACGACTGGAGTTGTGACACGTCCATAGATTGCTCCCGCTCTTGGATGACTTTCACCCTGTCTTGGTCCATCATAATTTGTCCTACCCGGATACCATGTCCAAGAAACGTCACCTCATCTTGGCTTTGGGAAGTGGACTCCAGCACCTCCCGGAGGATGGGTCCTCCGTGTATCGTACTTGAGAGAGTTTATGGGAGTGCGGCCTGCCTCAGTCGAAAAGGGCCTGCGCTACCATTGTTGGCGAGAGGTTAAAGGAATTGATTAGTACTACTCATACCAACATGGTGTATCATCTTTTCAGGTGACCCCCCTTAGTGGAAACTCCAATGTTAAGCGTGTTTGGCTTGGAACAATACTATGATGGGTGACCTACTGGGAAGTGTCTTGGGTCAGCTTGTCAGTGAGGACAAAGCAGGCTGGGAAAGAAAGTGTTGGTGTGTGGGGCCAGTACGTCAATTCTGATGAGCGCTCCCGATCCAACACTTCGGCAAACGAGCACTTCTCCAACTTTGCGTAGAGCTCATTTTCCCTCAAGGCCTGAAACACCAATTGTAAATGCTCCACGTGCTCTCGCATCGTGGGTGAGTACACGACGACGTCATCAAGGTAAACCACATAAAATTTTTCTACATACGGTTGGAATACCTTGTTCATCATTGTGCAAAACGTGGTTGAGGCATTAGTGAGCCCAAATGGCATGACTAGGAATTCAAACAACCCGTACCTCGTTGCCATGGTGGTCTTTGGCTCGTCTCCTTTGGTAATTCACACTTGCCAATACCCCAACCTCAAGTCTATCTTTGAGAGCACCTTGGCTCCCCCAAGTTGGTAGAATAGCTCCCCGATGAGTGGAATCGGGTACTTATTTCTCACCGTCAATTTGTTGAGCGCCCGATAATCCACAGACATCCACAACGAGCCGTCGTGCTTCTTTTGAAATAACACCGGAGCGCCGTATGGGGATTTGTATGGTTGAATCATGTTAGCCTCGAGCAGTTCCTTTAGTTGTCGTTGTTGCTCCTTTATTTAGGCGGAGCCATCCGATATGGGGTGTAAGAAGGTGGCATCGAGTCCGTCACCAACTCGATTCGATGATCCATGTCCCTCCTTGGTGGCAACCTCTTTGGGAGTTCGTTGGTACAAAGCATCTTTGAACTCCTCCAACACCGCTTGGATCTCCTTTTGGACTACAACAATCCTCTTTGGCTGGTCCTCGCCTTCGTCCGTCACGACAAACACCGCAAAGACTTCTTCACAACCTTGGAGTCCTTGATTAAATTGCATAGCCGACAAGACTCTCAATCATGTGGTCTCCCTCTTGGACGGGATTGTGCTTGTCCCTTCATCATCACAAATGATAAGAGAGTCAGAATAGGGGCAATAAGGGCCCGTACCTTGTTGAACCATTGTAGTCCAAACACCACGTCATTGTCATGGAGTGGTACCACCGTGAATGAGACCGCGCCATGGCAATCTCCTATGCATAGATGAACATCTCATGCCTCGCTAGCCACCGGTTTGGCCGTGGTGTTTACGAACTTCACTGACCATTTGGTTGGGATGATGGTCAACCCTAACCCTTTGGCTACACTCTCTCGCATGAAGTTATGTGTCACCCTCGTGTCCACCAATTCCCTATCAAGGCTTCTACGAACATCGATCCCTTCTTCGACCCCTTCATTGGTTCCACTCAGGCATTGACTACATTAAACAACCAAAGGGATCCCACGAAAGAGACTTTCCTCGTCGGACCCCATCTCCTCCGGTCCTTGAACCATTGACACCTTGGCTTATCGGTCTCGATTTGGGTGGGCAGTCTCCCCAACCTTTTCCGTTGTCATCCTTTTGAAACTTGGACTTGTCACTCGACTCCAAATCCACCAACCGTTCGGCCAGCGCAATGGCCTCTGACACGTCCCACACATTGGACCGCTGTATCTCAAGCTTCGCCCACGGCTTGAGCCTATCTATGAAAGCGAAAAATGCCTTTTGATCGGTGAGGTTAGGTAACTCGAGCATGATCTCTTGGAATTCTCAAACATACTCCTTAATCATTGATGAAGGGGCCATTTGTAGTTTGGTGTCGTCGTGCCTTATGTTGGCGGCACCAAAGTACCGCTCCATGCTCCATAGGAAGTTGTCCACCTCTCGAGCGTTCCTCGAAGCTTTGAAAGACGCTGGTTTGGGGATGTCGATCCGGTGAGGTGCCACGCCTCCCCTATCCCCATTAGCCATGGCCCGCTCAAATAGATCCGTTCTTCAATCAATGGCTTCCGTCCTAACCATAAGACCCGTAAGCGCCACACCTACTTCCTCTTGAACCATCGCACACAATTCCTCCCGCATGTTCTGGTTCATTTTATTAAGTGTTGCCATCACTTGATTCTTGAGCTCCTCGCTCGTGTCCTCCATCATTTTGACCCTTTCAACCACCTCCTCGAGGAATCTGCTATGCTCATCCATGATTCACTCGACCCGAGCCACTCAAGCCTCCATGGTAGTATCTTGGTTCTCGGACTTGTTCCCCGCCATGTCCTCTCGGTCATGTTTCTCACACCGAATTTGTTCTCCATCTCTCGTTCCTTCTAGTAGCATTCTTGAAGCGAAAGAAAAATAGAACCACAAAGTGTGGCTTTGATACCACTTGTCACGGACCAAAACTTGAGTCGCTCGAAGTTCGTCGTGTGGTCCTAGGCTTGTTTGTCACGAGACTAGCTAGGCAACCTAACTTGGCACAAAGAAAACAAAAAAGATTTAGAGAGAGAAATATTTGAGAGAATGCAAGAATACTTGTATTGCTTGAAGAATGAGCGAGTTACAAGACATATTTATACAAGTATGAAAGGCTTCTAGATCCTTCCCATCCTTATCCAATTCTATAAGGTTCTAGGGCCTTCCACCAACTATGACATTCTCGAAACATTCTAGATAATTCTATCAAGTTCTAGGGATATGTACAATGTCCTACCATGTTCTAGAGTGTTCCAACGTAGCCTAGCCATGTTGGGTTTCACGAAAGAGGCGGGACATCACATTAGTAGATCAATACGCAGGTAACAACATAACAGGGAGATAAATAGATCTCATGGTAATGATAAATATGCCATATGACGACGTAATGCAGAATGATAGTAAATTTTAATTTTTCATGAATTAATACCTTGAAATTGTTGAATCTTTCATAGTGTTACTCATTCAAAGATTTTATGTATCTTTTGTTAGAGTGACAATACATATAACCGAATATTTGAAGAATTATGAAAGTGTATCTCAACAGTGTTAACACAACACTAAATTGGTGTTTAGCTCTTGCTTGTACTAATGCGGTAGTAAAAAACACTTAATGAATAATCGTGCACAACAATTAACTTTTTATGTGAGTTAAGGAAAAACCCACATGGCCTTACGGCAAAACTTCACTAAAACCAAACAAGAGTTTATAGACTTACAACGAGACTTGATCAATCTATAGTAGACACTCTTTAACTAAACACTAAAGATCACACAACACCTTTCAAGAAGAAATCTTTCAAGTGTTACAAAATACAAAAAAACAGACTCTTAAGCAAATCATTTTTGTCTCTAATATCGCACGCCGTTCTTCTAAATATCACACACACACACACACACACACACATATATATATATATATATTCCACCATCTCCATTATCCAGACGGTTGAGAGATATCCTCTACACTTTTTGACGCAACATTAACCCTAACAACTTCCTTGATAAGCGGCACTTTCTAATGCACGTATCCTGGGACTTGCTCTACTTGTTTTGCAACTACTTTTGCCACGTCAACCTATAGAACACATAAAGAAAAGAAAAATTGTAAAAAAATGACAATGCTGAGTTTCTGCGGAGGAACGTGTCAAAATAATAAGTAGAATTCACAGGAGACAAGGCATAAAACAAAATAGTTGCATCTTCTTTATGTGTTATCAACCATGTTGATGCATCAATCATACTATCAGATATTCATGAGGGCATACATAGACCAAGAGATTTTCGTAAATTTACAAATTTCTCATGATCTAGAGACTTTATGAAAATATCATCTATTTGATTTCAGTTTTCACGTACTCAAGCTTCAAAATCTCTTGCTTGACTTAATCCCTAATAAAATGGTGTCTTATGTCAATGTGCTTAGTACTCGAGTGTTGAACAAGATTTTTAGATATGTTAATAACACTGATGTTGTCACAATACACCACTAGTCTTTTACTCTCAACTCCATAATCACTCAACATCTGTTTTAACCACAACAAATGAGTACAACAATTACTTGTTGCCACATATTCTGACTATGCCGTGGAAAGGGTCACACATTTATGTTTTCTACTATGCCCGGATATGAGATTGTTTCTGAGAAAAAAACACCCACCACTGGTGCTCTTTCTGTCATCTATGTCTCCAGCCCAATCCGATTCACTAAAGCTTACAAGAATTAGGTTGGTGTCTTTCGAGAACGAGATACCTAGATCCATTATTCCTGAAACATACCTAATGATTCATTTCACCGCTTTGATGTGTGACATCTTCGGTTTCGCTTGGTACCTAACACAAACACTGTAAATTATATCGGGACGAATAGAGGTGAGGTATAGAAGACTCCCTATCATTGATCGATATAGTGTTGGATAAACATCTTCGCCTGACTCATCTTTTAAGATTTTGTCACTTGAGCCCATTGGAGTTTGCATGGGTTTACTTCCTTCAAGTTTGAACTTCTTGACCATGTCATTTGCATATTTTCTTTGAGATATGAATATCCCATCTTCTCCTTTCTTAACTTGTAACCCTTGGAAGTAGGATAACTCTCCAACCATGCTCATCTTTGTTGGTCCTGAAAGAGCAAGGTTTGATGTAGGGAGGGGGGGGGGGGTGGAATACACCAAATACAAACTTTTCAGTTTACTTGATAGATTAAATAGAGAGAATTTAGCTTTATCTCTAGGAGTTAACCTGGTTTGACAGATTAGGTTCACTTAGCAGGTTGACTCGATCTATCCAAGTAATTTCTCTCTTATGAATTACACAGAGTAGATAGCAAGAGTGATCTTGTTATCTAACACTGTGTAGTATGCAGAAGATGGTGGAGTTAATCTGTTGCTATTATTAGAAAACCTTTGCAAACACTTTTTGAAAAGAGTTTTAAGGTTTTTAAAAGATTTGAGATGGCTTGCTGAGAATATACGAAGGTTGAAGAACTTAATTGCTAAGTTCAAATAAGGAAGAAAGTGAACAGTTAATCGGTGAGTCACATATTATAAACAAATAATTAACGGTCACGATTAAAAGTAAAAGATGGAAGGTTGAGATGAGTCCTCCCTTTTTAGTTTCCCGCTAAGGTTTTCTCAGTTTCCCACTTTGAAGTGCATCTAGTACACGTGATCTACATCTAGGGTTAGATAGAGCCGCATGCAATTTTTCCTTCGCCTCTGCAACTTCCATTCCTATATTTGGTAATCATTCTTCTCGATTACACTTTTCAATACCAAATATGTCAGTAAATAGCGTATAGAATAATATTAAGGCGGTAAATAAAATTAGAAATTGATACAAATTTCTGAGTTCCCCCTTAATTAAGGAATATATATATGGAAAATAATTTCCACATGGCTCGACTGATTGTTCCTTCACAGTGATCTGCTATCTTGACAAGTGATCTTCTTCTGGTGATCAACATCTAGTGATCTGCATCCAGTGATTTGCATCAAGTGATCTGCTTCTATATTCAAGCTTAGCAGTTCTAGATTTCCACATAACATCTTAAACCTTTCTTCAGGTAATGCAATTGTTAAGATGTCAGCTCGTTGTACTTCAATATGTATCTTCTCGATCTGCTCATTTTCCTCTCCACGTGATCTCTTATGACGTGGTGTCTCATATCCACATGTTTACATATAGTATGTAAGACTGGATTATGTGTAATCGCAATAGCACTTGAGTTGTCACAAAATATAGGTATTTTCTTCACATATATCTCATAATCCTTGAGCTGCTGTTTGAGCCATAATATCAGGGCACAACAACTTCTAGCGGCCATGTACTCAGCTTTAGTAGTTGATGTAACCATGGAGGTTTGCTTCTTTGAAAACCATGAGATCAACTTATTTCCAAAAAACTGACAGGTTCCCGAAGCAGACTTCCTATCTAGCTTACATCCTACATAATCATAATCTGAATAACCAGTTCACTTAAAATTATCATCACATGGATACCATAAACCTATGTGAGTTGTTCCTTTGAGATAGCGTAGTATTTTCTTATATGCTTCCATGTGAGATTCCTTGGGATTGGCCTGGTATCTTGCACAAACTCCAACTGCAAAAGTAGTGTTAGGTCGACTAGACGTTAGATATAAAAGTGATCCTATGATACCCCTGTACTGAGTTATATTAGTTGGTTTGCCCTCTGGATCTAGATCAATCTTCTCATTGATTTGCATTGGAATCATGACAGGTTTACTATCCTTGACTCCAAACTTAGTGATCAAGTCTTGTACATACTTCGCTTGATTTATGAATATTCCATCAGGTAACTGCTTGATCTGCAATCCTAAAAAAAAATTCATCTCGCTCATTATGGACATTTGATACTTATTTTTCATCAGGTCAGGAAATTTATCACCTAAATATATAGATTGAGATCCAAAGATAATATCATCTATGTAAATTTGCACTAAAAGGATATGCTCCTTGACTTTGATGATGAAAAGAGATTTTTCAACTGAGCCTCATCGAAAGCCTGACTCCAGTAGAAAGGTTGAAAACATCTCGTACCAAGCTCTTGGAGCTTGCTTCAGACCATAGAATGCTTTTGTCAATCTGTAGACTTTCTGTTCTGGATCTCCTTCTTCAAATCTCGGTGGTTGCTCTACATATACTTCTTCTTCCAGAATGCCATTCAAAAATGCGTTCTTGACATCTATCTGGTATACTTTGAAGCGTTTGTAAGTTGAATATGCGAAGAATAATCTGATCGCTTCCAATCTGGCAATTGGGGCGAATGTTTCATCGAAGTCTATACCTTCTTGTTGACTATATCCTTTGAAAACTAATTTGGCTTTATTCTTTACTACATTTCCATTCTCATCTCGTTTGTTCTTGAATACGCACTTAACACCTATTACTCCTTGGTGTTTAGGTTGATCTACGAGATACCACACTTGATTTCTTTTGAACTCGTTGAGCTCTTCTTGCATAGAAACTATCCAATCTGCATCTTGTAGTGCTTCATATGCATCAGCTGGTTCAACGTGAGATAGGTAGAAACTTAGTAGTGCGCTCTCTCCATGCATCCTTCTGGTCTTCACACGATCTGTGAGGTTCCCAACAATCTGGTCTTCATATGATCTTGAATCCATGTTCTGCGCCTAGACATATCTTCTTCAGATATCTTAGGTTTAGGTTCTTCTGCTGGTTCCTCAAATTCTGTGTGTGCTGTTGAAGTTGCTTGGAATGGATTTTCCATGTCAATCTCCAGATTGGTATCCAAACTATTATTGATCTCATTTGATTCATCAGGTTGACTCTGAACAGGTTCACTATCTTCAGGTTGGACTGGACTGTTCTGATCAAGTTCAACGTGAGCTGTTTCCCCTTGCTATGGGATGGTCTCAGCTGTAGGTTGAATATCAATATCTTCATCTTCTGGTGGATTCTAGATCAGAACGTCTTCTAGTAATATACTTCCTGAGCTTCTAGTAGTCATCTGTTTATGAAGTGTTACCTCCATAATATGAGTCTTCCTATTGTATACTCTTTAAGCTTTGCTAACATCATAATATCCTACAAATATTCTAGGGTCAGCTTTGCTATCAAAGATTTTCAATTGGAACCTCCCATTATTGTGAATGTAACACGTACAACCGAAAGCACGAAAACACTTAATCCTTGGTTTTCGGTTGTTCCAGATCTCATATGGAGTCTTTCCATGTCTGAGTGTGATAACCGATCTCTTCTGAGTGTAACACGCTGTGTTGATTGTCTTTGCCCAAAACTTCTTATATAGGTTAGTCGTGTTTAGCATTGTGCGTGTTGCTTCCTTTAACGATCTGTTCCGCCTTTCTACTACTCCATTCTGTTGCGGTGTTCTTATGACAGATTTTTGATGTGTAATGCCCATTTGGTTGCAATATGCTTCAATCTTCTGATTAAGAAACTCAGTACCACAATCTATTCTGATAGACATGATAGTGGTCTCCTTTTGTCGAGTGATCTCATTGAAGAAATAAGGTAACTTCTCCAACGTTTTCTTTTTCTTAAACAAGAAGATAACCCAAGTGAATCTGGAATAATCATCAATAATAACTAAAGTATACTTTCTACCGTTAATACTTAATGGCGTTACTGGGACAAATAAGTCTAGATGTAGAAGTTTCAGTATTCTGATTGATGAGTGAGCTGCTTTGCTAAGTAAAGATGACTTGGTCTGCTTTCCAGCTTGGTAATGTTCACAAATATGATCTTTATCATACAATTGGTATGGTAATCCTTCGACTAGGTTTTCTCTTGCAATCTTGTTGATAGACTTGAAGTTCAGATGACTAAGTCGCTTGTGTCATAACTAGCTCGTCTCAGAGATTTTTTTAGTGACTAAACAAGTCTCGATCTGGTTTGTCCATTGCACAATATATAACCTGTCCAACAATTTACAGGTAAGAAGAGTTCCATCTCCTTCCAGATTCTTCATAAAATAATTGTTAGCATAAAAAATGATTTGATTACCATTAGAATAAAATTGACTAATAGAAAACAAATTATGACTAAGACCTTCAGCATAAGAAACATTAGTAATAGTGATCTTGCCAATCTTAACATTAACATATCCTCTGATATAAAATTTTGAGTTACAACCAAAGGTTACCTGTGGACCTGGTCTTTCGACATAGTTAGATAGCAGGTTCTTGTCACACGTCATATGCTTTGAACATCCTCTATCAATTATCCAGACAGAACCTTTTGCTACTTGTCTCCTTCTTGAAGTTCTTCCATCCTATAATTACAAGGACTTAGCAACCCTTTCAATGATTGGTTGCTTGGTTAGTAGCAAATGTTCCTTTTGGAATCCAAATCAGTTTAATACTAGGAACACATATATATCAAGTGATCTATCTCCTTGAGTCATTTGTTCTTGAGATGGTTTTTTAGATAGATGGATGGTTCCTTTCTACGTTGTCCATGTTAGCCTTCTGCTTTCTTGCTGATGGTGTTCTAGTAGGAGCCTTCTACTTTTGACATGATAATATCGGGTTGTCCCCTGCTTGTTTCACCATCATCTTCTGGGGTTGATCTTTCCCATTTTGCAGATTGACAACTTGATCTGGTATCTTTTGTCTCTCAACTTCCAACTTTGTTGAACTTGATTCTCCAGTATAGGTTAATCCACTCTTTGATCTGGCTTTATTCTGCATTTCCATGATCATGTTAACTCTTTCGCTGCTCTTGTTGATTTTGCTCATGTTCTCTCTTCTCTTTTACAGTTTCTCCTCAACTACTCCTTTTATGGTTATCAAATCTTTGACCTTTGAGTTGAGTGAGTAGACCTCCTCATCTTTTTCTTTAATTTGTTCTTGGAGATCATTCACTTTGGTAGAGAACTTTGTGTTGGCTTCACTTAGTATCTTCACTGACTCATTCAACTTGTCATTCTCATTTATAACATCTTGAAATAGCTTCTTCAAGTTCTTGTAATTCTTGAGCATTTCATTGATCTCTTCCCAAGAGACTTCAACTTCATCTTCATCACAAGAATCATATATAGGTTTGTTAGATGACATAGAAACATGTGAATTTACCTTATTTTGGTCAAGACCATTGTCAATTCCCATGTAGCATTCATCCCAATCTTCTTCTTGATCTTGTGCGAAGAATGCTTCATCGTTCTCTGATGAGCTATCTGAAAAATGACTTGAGCTTGAGTCTTCTTCAGCCAGCATAACTTTGCGTTGAGCTTTGAGTTTACGATCTCTTTTCGCTCTAGGTTCTTCTCTCTGACTTTTGGATAAGTCAGGACAATCTGTCTTGAAGTGACCTGTTCTACCACAACCATAACAAGTATAGTCAGTAGAATTAGCAGATTTATTAGAACTTTTTACCTCAGATTTACTCTCAGATCGATCTTGATCTCTACTCTTCTGGTATCTATTTTTCTTGTTATCATTGTAGAACCTTCGATATTTCCTATATTTGGTCCCCAGTTTCTCTAGTCTCTTTGCAATCATGGAAAATTCCTTGAGCAGTTTGTAACTTGTACTTTCTTCTTCTACAGCAGGTGCAACTGGTTCCTCTACTGTGATCTTGGCTTTGAAAGCTACCTCATTTTCTTTCTTGAAGCTACTTTCACCTTTCTTGCTAGATGAGTGATATGATCCATGAATTCTCTTCATATCACACTCATGACGAACTAGATGATCAAAAAGGGATTTAGTGGTGAGAATGTTGAAGTCTGCTTGTATTGGTTGCATGGTTGCGTAGATTTCCCAGGTAGGTGGTAGTGCTCTGATGACTTTGAGATTCTTCTCTCTCTGGGCATATTTATCTTTCATGAAAGCAGATACCTCTAGTAGAATTTCAATGAACCTGATCTTCATATGATCAATGGATTCTCCAGGTCGCATCTTGAATTCATCAAATTTGTTGCAGGCCATCGAAAGCTTATTTTCGATCATAGCTTCTGATCTAAGGCTGAGTTCACGCAGTGCTTCCCACATTTCCTTAGCTGTATCCAAATCTTGAATTTTCGATAGATGAACTCCTTTGACTTTGTTGGAAATGATTCCTTTAGAAAAATCATCTAAGTTAGCTTCACGTCATTCTTCAGTAGTATACTTTTTGGGATCTTTGAGTACTTGCTTTGTTACAACTCCAATATCAGTAGTGCGAGTCTTTTCTTCATATATGACCAGTGGACCTTCTTCTATTACTTTCCACATCAGGCAGTGATGAGCTTTCAAACAAGTCTTGATTCTGAAGCTCCATTTTCTGTATCCTTGGATAGAGAATTCCTTGCAAACCCTAATAACAGAAGATTTCATAGTGACAGATAATATGCTCATGAATGAAAATACGTTTCCTTAGATCTATTCATGTTGACCACGCATGTGTTTAACCTTGTCAAACAGATACAATGGTCGGTTGAACCATTGCTCTGATACCACTTGTTGATCCCGAAAGAGTAAGGTTTGGTGTATGGCCGGGGGGGGGGGGGTGGGAATACACCAAATACAAACTTTTCATTTTACTTGTTAGATTAAATAGAGAGATTTTGTTTCTCGATGGGAGTTATCCTGGTTTGACAGATCAAGATCACTAAGCAGGTTGACTCGATCTGTCCAAGTAATTTCTCTCTTGTGAATTACGCAGAGTAGATAGCAAGAGGGATCTTTTTATCTAATGGTGGAGTTAATTTGTTGCTCTTATTAGAAAACCTTTGCAAACACTTTGTCGAATTGTTGGTCCCGAATGAGCAAGGTTTGGTGTATGGGGGGGGGGG
>JAPKLX010000256.1:153149-167757 GCA_026898415.1 Leonotis leonurus
TGAAAGAGCATCATCAAAACTTAGAATATTTTATGGGGTTCCCAACACGAATATATTAGGAATTGATTAAAACAATGCAAGTTTGCGTGCAAGTGAAGGGTTAGTGAATAAAACAACTGAGAGATAAATATGTAAAGTAAAGAACACAATTATTTTTACGTGGTTTGGGAAACCCTCTACGTTCACGGTCTAATCAAACTAGATTGAATATCCACTACAAGGATAAATTTACTTCTTTATGCTCGTTGAGGACGAGCCACAAGTTTCAGTCAAAACTAGAAAGAAACTTGTGCACGAATAGGGTCGTGTCCCTAACAACTTGCAGATAAATCTGCTACAATACCTTCACGTTAATCCACTTAGAAAACTACTAATCTAGCGAAGATATCAACTCTCATTCTTCTCAATAAGACAGAATTGAATCGAGGTTGTTGTGATTGCGTTCACGAACGGCTTTGAATAATTCTGGACGGAGAAATCTTCTCGTTGAATTCTTTAATGATTGAGTTAATTTCTGGGTAGAGATTCAGCTTCGTATGATCGCGCGTAAGTTCATGTTGTCTCTCCAGATGTTGTTCGCAGCATTTATAGGTCCAAAATTTGAATTCGGATCGTTGGGTTCATAGGCGTGTTTTAAAAGTTGATTGCCAATCATTGATTTTGAATCCATAATTGATCCTCTTGCCTTGTAAAGAAAGATATCCGAGATCTCCTTGATTATGGAAACAGATAGTTGTTTGATCTCTTTCATTCTTTAAGCTCTGATTGATTCTCCTTCCTTCTTTGAGAAATCTGGTGACGTGGCATAAGGATGAGATTCTCCCTAAGTATATCGGGTGATGCATTGTATATCCAAATGACTTTGAGAATATCATATGACTATGCAAATCTTCTGATGACGTATTGTATATCTAAAGATTACATAATCTCCAATTTAGTGATCTGTAAGGGACATGTTCACTCTTCACGCTGGACTGGTCAGGTCAGATCAGGTTCACTACCAGCGAGGTGGTCTGGTCCAGGTTTGTTCATTAGGTTGTCAAGAACAACTAGGTGTGGAATAGGTTTGGTCCAGGTTGAGCGACTTTCAAAAGGTTGTCTGCTTGCATCAGGTTCGCTGGTTTGCTCTGATTCCAGTAGACTATCTAGACCAAATGACTTCCTATATGACATAACAGTTAACGCATTTGAGTCCTTTACATGTTAGTCATCAACTAACCTGCTCTAAAAGGTTGGTTTACTACACATATGACTTTATAACTTAGCCTTCTCTTTACAACATGCCAACTCTAAAATAAAAGACAGGCTTGCTCCCTATCAGGTTTACTCATGAATTAAGTGATCTCCCTGTTTAGACTTTGAGCAGGCTTGGTCTAACAAGAAAGATATAAAATAAATCTAAGTGTGTTTCGAAAGAATATCATCAAAATAAAATATTTTGAGGGTTCCCAACAATCTTGAATTTTTTGGACATTGCATTTTTTATGAATATTGTTATGTCCATACTCCCGATATGTCAATAAGAATTTTGTTAAGTGCTCATACCATGCTCTTGGAGCTTGTTTTAGACCATATAGTGTATTTTTCAGCCTAAACACATACTCCAGTTTGTGTAGATCTTCAAATCCTTTTGGTTGCTCAACATACACCTCTTCTTTTAATTCTTTGTTCAAGAAGGCTTCTGTCACGTCCATTTGATATAGTCCGATGTTGAGATAACATGAGACAGCTAGAAGAAGCTGAATGGAATCAATCATCGCAACCAGAGCAAAAGTGTCATCAAAGTCAATTCCTTTGATATATATATCCGTGAGCCACTAGTCTTTCTTTATTGCGCACAATGGTTTCGTGTTCATTTGACTTGTTCTTGAATATCTACTTTGTTCCTATAACATTTCTTTCAACAGGCCTAGGGACCAAGTACCAAACATCATTGTGCACATATTGATTTAACTCCTCATGTATTACATTTATCCAAAACGCATCATTTAAGATTTTTTTCACATTTTTAGGTTAGATTTTTTATACGAAAGAGCTTACTCCAGAGAGTGTTGCACACTTGGTAAACATACAAATCATTTCTCTATAGTTCACATGTTCCTTACCTCTTGTGCATACACCATCACGTACTTAACCTATAACTTGTTAAATTGGATGATTTGGTCTTATTCTACCAGGGGCTCTCTTCTTTCTGCTGCTCTTTGAACTTCAGTTTCGGCATCGTTTTCCTCATAGACTACTGTATTTTGAGGATGATGATCGGTTTTGTGTAATGTGGGAGCAACATCTGTGGTAGGTTCATGGTATGTTTCCCTTCCAAGTTCTCCAGTGTTCATCTGCTCATCTTCTACTTCCACTGTTCCTGTAACATCATCTGAGCAATCAAAAACAACATTTAAAAATTCTTCAATAGTGCGAAGTTTTAGGTTGTACACTATAAGCATCACTATTTTGAGAATAACCTACGAAAATTCCCTTTTCTTTTTTCTCATCAAACTTAGTAAGGTATTCTCTATCATTCAGTATGTAGCAGATACACCAAAAAATATGAAAATATTTTGACACGATTGTTGATGTGACACGTAATGTTTACCACTTCTGCCCAAAAATGTTATGAGAGTTTCTTTGCACTCAACAGCACTCTAGCCATTTTGACTAGAGTTCTATTTTTTCGTTGCACTATTCCATTTTGCTGAGGTGTCTTTGGAGCAGAGAACTCTTGGGAAATGCCCTTTTCTCGCATAATGCAGTGAATTATGAGTTTTCAAACTCTCGTCCATGATCTTTTCTTATTCGAGAAATCTTGACATCAAATAGGTTAGTAATATGGGCAAACAAATTTTTTAATGTTATTGAAGGTTTCAACTTATGTCTAAGGAAGAATGTCCAAATATAGCTTTAGTAGTCATCGACAATTACCAGGATATACCTTTTTCTCCTAAGCTTTCTACCTCCATTGGTCCAACTAGGTCCATGTGAACTAGTTCAAGGCATCTTCTTGTACCAAAATGTTGTTCTCGATGTTGTACAACATGATTTGAGGTATGTACTTGCTTTCCCTTTTGGCAATCTTCACAGACAATCTTGTCAAATTTGTTGAGTATAGGTAGCCCTCGAACTGCCTCCATCTGGGTTAACCTATCAACATTTCCAAAGTTAGGTTGACCTAGTCATTGATGCCACAACACAGAGTCTTTAATGTGAACATTATTTCATTTTAAATCTTCGGTCATATAACAATGTCATTTGACCTATGACCCTTGATAATGCACATATTTTTTCATTGTAGACTTCACATGTATCTTTCGTAAATTTTACCTGCAAGTTATCATCACGTAGTTGGCTTGTGCTAATTAGGTTTTCCATGAGGCCTTGAAAACGGAGATCATTTTTTAAGGCATGTAAAGCCGGTACATTTAACACGCCTTTAGCTCCTCCTCCAAACGAGACATTTCCGCCATTGTAGGTTTCATAATTAGATAGAAAAACTAGGTTACTTATCATGTGTTATGAACATCCACTGTCAAAGTACCACGCACCTGAAGTATTTGTCTTTAGTGCAGTATATACTACGAGACAACTTAGTTTGTCTTTTTTCATCCAAACTTGTTTAGGAGCTTTAATAACCTTGTATGTTGACTATTACATAACATGTTAGCAAGTTTCTCATCATTTATCCTTTTGAAGCAAGAATGTTTGATGTGACCAAGTGCAAAACAGTAGTGACACAAATATTTCTTATGTTTCTTACCTCTCCTGTTGAGGGTATTATGGTGTCAGTGTTGGTATATCATTTTAGGGTTCACTGTGGGTCCAACACTGGAACAAATACTTGATTCACCTGGAAATCACAGTCCTCTAGTGTCTCTCTTTCCTCTGCTCAGGATATCATATAAGGTTCAAGTACTCATATTCCACTTTTGGATGGTTACTTCTGTCTCTTCAAGTTGTCTAGTTACCTTATGTAACTCGATATCCTTTTGTGTGAGAAAAGCTTCGTTTTTGGTGAGTGAATCATTGAATCTTGAATTCTCACTTCAGCTAGATTCCAACTCTCTGGCTTGCTTTCTCCATTTTTGTAGCAATTCATTGTACAAGGATTTCATCTCCTAGATCATCATCAGCGTGTCTTCGTCACATTCTTCCTCTTCCTGCTTATCTTAAGACTGTTGTTTTTGCAACAAACCCAAGTGCAGTAAAACATTTTAAGGTTAAGCCATAATCTAGACTATACCTGTTTGAGATGTGATCAAATGGTGGTGATTCCTCTTCATCACTGTCAGATAGTGATCTTTGTAAGGGATCAAAAACCAATGATTCATTGTCCTCCTCAGCGGACAACATCTTTTGTAAAGTGTTGTGTAGTGCTACAGTAGTATCACTTTCCTCAATCTCACTTTTTTTGTCAGCATTTGGGAAGTATTCAACATCCTCATTACTCCAAGACACCCCAATATGATTTCTCTCGTTTCCATAGTGTGTTCGCGCATTGGTTGGCATAATGTCCATGTCCTTTGCACTCTAGACACTGCACATTATCAATATTAGAATAATCATATTTAAAGGTTTCATTTGAGAAAACTTTCCTCATGGGTCTCGGTGGAGTGATTTCTTTATTTCTTTGTGTTTGATACTCAATCCTCAGAGACTCTTGTTCTTTAGGCTTTGTTTGTTGCTCACCATTTTTATTTGAATTTTCTCGTGATTAGTGCAACATCGCCACCTTCATGGATTTCCTCTATTTCATCCTCATCATTGATTTTATTAATTTCAATGATTTTGCTCTGGTTTGAGTTTAAATGACCAACTATGAGTGCTATGACTTTCTTTTTGATGGCAGATCCTTTTTCCTCCATGTTGATCTAAAATGTTTTCAAATCATTCGATTGCAACAACATTCTGAGATGTTTCGATGGCAGTCATCTTCATGTCGAACCTTGACACTCATTTGCAATCTCAAGGATTCACTTTGTATAGCTGCTTATGTTCTCATCTTCTTCCATTCTCATGTTTTCAAATTTTAATGTGAGAATGTGCAACCGTGATTCCTTGATACTAGTGTCTCCTTTACAGTGTCTTTGGAGAATATCTCACGCCTCTTTTGCACATAGCAGTTCTTTATGAGATTAAAGATGTTTTTGTTTACAAAGGCATAAATCGCATTCAGTGCTCTATCATCAAATGTGGCCGCATCAAATTGTTCTTTAGTCCATTGATCTGATGGTATTGAGACATCTCCTTGAGCATCTGCAACTTTTGGGACTGGCCATCCTTGTTTTATTGACAACCAAGCTCTCTTGTTAATTGACTTTATATGCGCTCACATTCTGGTCTTCCAGTAGGAGTAATTTGACCCATCCAAGATTGGTGGCCGAAGCACTCCAACACTGTTTGGATCCATATTGGATCAACGGTTGAGATACCTGTGAGGATCTTACTCAATGCGTCGAGTGTACCCTCTAATACAACTTGAAAGTGTATCTCAACAGTGTTAACACAACACTAAACTGGTGTTTAGCTCTTGTTTAACAAACAAACGAGCATAACAATTAACTTTTTGTATGGGTAAGGAAAAACCCACATGGCCTTAAGGAAAAACTACACTAAAACCAAACAAGAGTGTATAGATTTACAACGTGACTTGATCAATTTATACTAGACATTCTTTTACTAAACACTAAAGATCACACAACACATTTGAAGAATAAATATTTCAGTTGTTGCAAAATATAGAAAAACGTACTCTTAAGCAAATCACTTTTCTCTCTAATTTTGCATGTCGTTCTTCTCAATATCACAAATATATATAATGCGCCTTGATCGACTTCCCTTGAGTGTTGTTCTGCGAACGTGTGAATGTGGGAAGTCCAATATCTCCATTATATAGACGGTTGAGAGATATCCTCTACACTTGTTGACGCAGCATGAACCCTAACAACATCCTTGATAAGTGGAACATTCTAGCGCACTCATCCTGGGATCTGCTCCACTTGTTTTGTAACTTCCTTTGTCACGTCAACCTATAGAACACATGAAGAAACATAAAACTATACAAAAAATATGTTAGTTAGTGGGTTTGATAATTAATAGAGTTCTAGCAACTCTATCAAATTAGATGATGAAACAAGCTCAAAATTGTTGAATCCATCAAAGTGTGGTGGATTAGCCTATATTATTATTATTATTTTTTTTTATCATTTAGAGCAATTACCGAATATGAACACCCTCTTGAAATAAAATTTAAAAATGTGGTCCTTGAAGACTTACATTTCGTAGTGGCTCATGTATAAAATCCACAAGTTTTTGACTTGTTATGCAGTCCTTGAGAAGCAAACAATAGGGCAATGATATGATCTTAATCAATTAAGTGAATTATTCATACATAACAGATGTAGTCTATGCGTAATACACTAAATTATCAAACCTATAGTAAATGCTATGATACAGGCTTTATTTCAAACCTTCCTACATATAGTTTAATATGATAACATAATAGTTCTTCATGTTTCTAGTTTATTGGTAAATACAATTAATCAAGTTGCAGAACCTCAAAACATTAAATTACTATTGTCTTAAAAGTAAAATTAGCTTTAGCGTCAAGAAATTAAACCACTCTAGGTAGACTGCTCTGATCCATGGAGTGGTTCCTGACAAACATAGAAAAAAGTTGATAATATCATTTTTTTTTTCATTTAAAACATGAGTTAACTATACCATGTTAAAAACATATTTACAACACAAGTTCTCCGTCTACAGTAATATAGTTCCCTCATAAGACATGTGTAATAATAAATGTCACAAGCTGAAGAAATCGCGAGTGATGCATACGAAGTCTGGATGTATTATGGCCAGTTGAGGATGATGATGATGTGTTCTTTCTGATTGGTTGTATGTTCTTTTATTATTGTCGTTCGATGCTCCTTCAAATGGACGGATAAGATGTTTTCTTTTTACTTACTTGTTTTGTAGCGCTTTTGTTATGAAAGCGTTTACACGACTTTCTTCTTTTTATTAGACAATTATATATATATATATATCTTTGTACTCAGCTGCTACTTTTGAGATTAAATAGTGATATTTTCATTTTCGTCTACTTCATGATTCTTCTACACAAATCACTCTTCACACATGCACAAATTACTACTTCGTGATTCTTCTACTTCGTGTAAACGCTTTCATAACAGAAGGGCTACAAAAAAAGTAAGTAAAAAGAAAGCATCTTATTCGTCCATCTGAAGCAGCTTCGACCGACTTTAATAAAAGAACAAACAACCAATCAGAAAAGAACACATCATCATCTTCCTCAACTGGCCATAATACATCCAGACTTCGCATGCATCCCTCGCGATTTCTTTAGCTCGTGATATTCATTCCTACAACCCCCCGGAAGATGGACTTGGTGCAAATCCAACAAAGGCATCTTGACTAGCTACTACAAAAACGAGAAACAGGTAGAGATTTGGTAAAAAGGTCAGCAATTTGAACTTGAGAAGAGATGTGAATAGGAAGAAGAAACTCCAACTTTTAATTGTTCTCGTACAAGGTGACAATTAATGTTAAAGTGCTTGGTCCTCTCATGAAAAACTTGATTCTTGGAAATGTGGATGACAGCTTTATTGTCACAGTGAAGAACAATAGGAAGCTTGAGCAGTAGTTGAAAATCATCAAACAAGTAACCAACCCAAATGAGCTCCCTTAAAGTAAAGCTTATAGCTCTGTATTCAGCTTCCACAGTAAAAACAAATACGGTTTTATGTTACTTACAATGCCACGAAACAAAACAGCCACCCAAATACACATAATAACCTGTAAGAGATCGACGGGTGTCTAAGCAAGAGCCCCAGTCGACATTGCAATAACCTCGAACAACAAGCGAAGAGTTAGAAGGATAGAATAAGCCAAGAAAGGGGAAGGCCTTGTGATATTTGACCACATGCAAAGCAGCTGACCAATGAGAATGACGTGGATGAGCCACATATTGGCTAAGTTGTTGAACGGCTTATGAAACATCGGGCTCGTTAGATTCAGGTAGAGAATTATACCTATGAACCTTCTTTAAGATTTGGGTTGCTCAAGAAGTTCACCTTCTTCATTTCTCAACTGAATCCCAATGGGTAAAGGTGCGGCAGAAGCTTGACAACCAGATAACCCAGTAGAATCGATCAAGTCGAGAACATATTTTCTTTGATTTAGATACAGTCCTTTGTCACCTCTAACAAGCTCCATACTCAAGAAGTAATGAGTCAAGCCTAAGCCCTTAATAGTAAAAAGACCATGCAAGTGCTCTATTAATTGTGAAATAAGTTGTGGATTCGGTCCAGAGATGAGGGCATCATCTACATAGACTAGAAGGCACAAAAAATGATCTCATTCACCTTTAGTAAACAAAAAGTCATCCGAGCTTGATTGAGTAAAACCATAGAGTGTAAAAGTCTTGCAAAACTCCGCATTCCATTATCTTGAAGCTTGCTTAAGACCATAGAGACTCTTCTCCAACTTACAAACTTGTCCAGAGACAACTTTAGTATAACATTTCAGCGACAACATATAAATGTCATTATGCAAAAAACCATGAAGGAAAACGTTGTTGACATCTATTTGATGTACCTCCCAATGATAAATTGTAGATAACTCCAAGAGAGAGCGAACGGTAACCATCTTAGATACCGGAGAAGAGACCTCAGTATAGTCAATACCGAACTCTTAATTGTAACCTTTGGTAATGAGTCTCGCCTTGTACTTCTCAACATAACCATCTTCCCTTAGCTTCACCTTGTAAACCCATTTAGAGCCAATGACACGTTTCCCTTCAGGTAGAGAAGTTAAGTACCAAGTCTTATTTTCTTCAAGAGCTAAAATTTCTTTGTCCATAGCATCCTGCCACTCTCGTATCTTACTTCCCTCATAAGAATGAGGTTATTTAATGGAAGAGACATTAACCAAAAACGTAATAGAGGTAGAAGTAAGGGAAGGAGAAACATAATAAGGAAAAGTGGGAGAAGTAAGACTCATCCCTTGATGAGGAAAACTAGTAGATATGTTACCAACATATATAGTCAAATAACCATGTAGGAGGCTTAACAGAACATTTTCCTCGTCCTAAAGCTACATCATCTGCACCAAGATTCTTAGAAACAACCAACTGATCATCCACATAAGGTGCAACAACATCAGCATTATCTGGAGGAGCCTGCTCCAGAAAATTGTCATGAACAACATCAGTATTGTCTTGAGAAATAGAAATATCACAATTAGTGAATGAATCAAAAAAAGTGAATGAATGAAAGATGGAGAAAATAGAACCTTCCGAAGAAGTACTCCATCATCAAGATATGCCTCCCCAAAGTACTCCACAACTCTAACATTCCCATCAAGTAAGAAGATATGTTCATTCTTGCTTAGCTTATGAACAAACTTCATAAGATGACGATTACAACAAATGTGATTAATCCAAAATATCACCCTTGGCATTCTTATGGATCAAATTAACATCATATGTAGAGGACTCTGAATCAGGTTTCATAAGACCTCCCATACACTTAACAATCTCTGATTGAATGAGTTTGCAAATGTGTAGAGTATTGTCCAAAGATCTAGAAACCTGATTCGGACCCTCTGCAAAGTTAGCCTTGAATTTTCCTTTATTCAGTTTCATCTTATACCAATCTGGAATACCATGAAGTTTAAAGCATTCAGTATCATCATGACCAATACCCTTACAATAACTGCAAATCAATTTAGCTTTCTCCCCCTTAGTCCTCCGAGGCCTGAAATTACCTTGCTTATTGGAGTAATCTTGGCTAGGAAATGGAGGAGAAGGTCTGCCCGTATGCATAGCTAGCTGTGTCAAAGCATCAACACCACTATCTATGACAACCTTTTGATCTTCAACTTGTAATATTATAGCATATGCTTTGTTAACAGAGGGTAAAGGATCAAGGAACAACAGTTGACTACGTGCAGCCTCAAAGTTATCATTTAAACCCATAAGAAATTACATAAGACGACGTTGCTCCTAAGGTTTGTTGGACGTACTGCTAGCTCCACATACACATTCCAACGGAGAAAGCTACATATCCAACTCATCCCATTTGGACATAAGATTGTTAAAATAGACCAAAACCGATTGATTACCCTGTTGAAAACTACTAACTTCACGCTCTAACTTATAGATTTTAGGTCCGTTACTATTTCCAAAACACTGAGTAAGAGCACCCCAAAGATTTTTATTTATCATAGGGAGAAGTTACCATTGGTTCAGGCAATGATCCATCTAAGAATTCGAGCTTCGATTTTGCTCCGAGAGCTCGCTTAATAGAACAACTTCAATTAGGAAGTTATCGGCAATAAGAGGAACAACAACAAGCTGCATCCCGGGATGATCTGAAGGATGAATTGGGAGAACCTCCTTAAGCTCCCTCTCCTCATCCATAGAGTTAGATTGTGCATCATTACGTACATTATGTTGCGAATCTCGAACAGTGTTGTCACTAGCTCCAACTCCTTGCTCATCATCTTGCAAAATATTCTAGGCAGTTCTCATTTCTCCATGTCCAAGGATCGAATAGAAAATCAAAAACTAACTGATACCATGTAGAAATCTAGATTATCCATATGTGCGCGTATGAAGAGTAATTTGAGTAGAAGAATCATGAAGTATAAGAAAATGAAAGTATCATTCTGTAATCTCAAAAGTAGCAGCTAGGTACAAAAGAGATATATATATATATATACATACATATATCTCAATTGTCAAACAAAAAGAAGAAAGTCGTGTAAACGCTTTCATAACAAAAGCGCTACAAAACAAGTAAGTGAAAAAGAAAGCATCATATCCATCAATTTGAAGCAGCATCGAACAACTATAATAAAAGAACAAACAACCAATCAGAAAAGAACACATCATCATCTTACTCAATTGGCCATAATACATCCAGATTTCGTATGCATCACTCACGATTTCTTCAGTTCGTGACATTCATTCCTACAATATGACGTAGACGATTATATAAATGTGCTTTCATTAAAGAAGTTATCCTCACTAAAGATTATCGTTTAATCCAAAGACACTATAATTCAAGCCTTAAGTTTAGCTCTATTGTTACTTCAAGCTTAAGGCTGTCTATTCATTAATCACAACATAAATGGACTAAAATTCAAACCTTGTATTAGCTCCACCAGTACTCAAACAAGATGATCTCATTTAGTTGTCTCACTGAAATTTATCATCTAACCATCTAAATCAAATGTGGCCTCCCACAACTACGCCGCAGATGCAAAACAACACTAAATATCTCAAACATTTAATGTCCATTAATTTTCACGCGCAAAAAGTGAAGTCAAGCATTGTGTTTAGCTCTATATTAGTACTTGGTGAAGACTCACTCAATTAAATATCACAAATAAACTATCTTCCATAAATTTATCATATAAGCCGAAGCAATAGTGACGCAAATCAGCGAAATCTAAAAAGCTTTATACCGGGGAGATACCTGGACATGGCAACAACACCGGGTAGATGAGGCTGCTCGGGCGAGATTGGGTTGCACCGACTATATAAGGCTTCCTACGGTTATTGGTCCCCGTTAGGGGGTGGTAAAAGTGTGCGTATGGACTGTGAAGTTAGGATGAAAATTATATATCTAACTATTGTGCAAAACCAAAATCCATAAACAATTATTTAACAGTTATTAAACTTATTATGTTACCGTTACAGTTTTCTAAGTAGTTTTTGAAATCATCTTTGCATTACATTTTTCGATTTTCCTAACCCTCTATCTTTATCTCTCTACAACTTTCTATCTTTATCTCTCCCCCAAAAACAATCGATAAAGTATATATGAAAAACGCAGTCACAGAACTTAAGAAATGGAGAATCTTCTCCTTCTAGGTTTGGTTTAATCTGGCATTCCATCATTGTCTCTCTTCGCTCTACTATTATTGTGAATCAAATTGCTTTTGTAAGTTATTTTTTGTGAATATATTATTATGAAATATGGTCCATATGGATAGTGCATCTATGATCGGTGGTGGTAGTAATTCATATTTCTGTGAATTGAAGGAGAAAAAATTACTCCGTATATATGACTAGGTGTACGTTAGGTAATTTCATTCATATCTATAAAATTTTAATCAAAATAGACTGATAAAAAAAATATTTTCTTTAATTACAATAAAATTTTCTTACCTTATGATATTATAATTTGGACGTAAAAATTATTATGAGTGGTTTGTGGTTGTTTTTCTATTTTGGCCGAGAAAGAGGGTTGTAATATGGCTTCACTTACGCATTGGATACATGTTCTAAACAAGGTCCTTAATTTATTCTAAATTCCTATTTGATATGCTATGTCTATGTTCTGAAATCAGAATATGTATATATTCTAGAATCTGAATATGAGTCTATGTTTTAAAGACTGAAATATATAACTATAGATCTATGTTCTAATAACATGTTATGAATATAAAAATATGTATATGTTTTGAAAACATGATTTCTGCATATAGAATGGTTCTAAGTTAAGAGTTAGCTAAATTCTGAATTTAAGTACACTTAGAAGCTTTTAAAACTGTAATACAAAATTTGGCATCTTATTCTTTGTTTCATACTTGGGGTTCTAAAGTGAAAGATGGGGAAAATAGTCTACATAAGAGATCATAAAACCTGTTTCACCGTTTAAGAAAATAGAAAGAAGCAGTGATTTTCTGATTTTTTGGTTATTGTAGATGTGTTCTACATTAAATGCTAAAAGAGTAAAAACTGAAAATAGTATGTTTGTACCTCAAGAACTCTTAATGTTTCTGGTTTGGAAACTAATTTGCTATGTTTTGAAGTGTGGTTTGCTGCTCTTCTATAGGTATATAATTATACGTATGTTGAGCTTGATACAGATTTTCTTGAAGACACTTGAGTGTTAAATTCCTAAAGTCTTCTGCCTCTTTCCTACATCTATATCTACATTTCTAGCATGAGTCTATAACTTAAATATATATGTTGCTGCTATATTGACTGGACACCTCTGCTCTATTATTGACTTTTGTGGCATATCTAAAAATGGATGTTTTCTATGTGCAGTTGCAAGATGAAAAGGTTCACTGCATTTGCTTTTGTCTTCCATGGAGAAGACTCATTAATCTATTTTCCTTTGTTTATTGTTTTATTCCTTGTAATATTAATAAATCTTTTGGATTTATAATAGATGTAATTTATTTTTAGATTTTGATTTTGTGTGTCTGCAAGATCTGTGAACATCCTTTTTAGAAGATTTGTTATCTCCTCCCATACATTCATTTTTTGTCTATAGGCTTGCATGCTTATATTAATTATATTGTGTATCCTTTATTATTAAAATTCTTATTGCATTATTGCAGCTTGTATAGCATATTTGTACTCCCCTTTACGGTAAGCATATATATACATATAATAGTCTGCATAAACCATACTCCCTCTATCCATTGTTATCTTTTGACTGCAGTGCAACTCTAGAGCTTGCTATATATATAGGTCAATAAGTCTTGTTATTTTTGTACCTATGTAACATAAATAAGTTCAACAAATAAAGATAAATTATCATTGTTGTGGATTAATTAGATATTCTAATTAACTTATTAATTATCTAATATAAGTAATTCAATAATCTCTTTCATGAATTATCACCTTATTAATGCAAAGTAATATATATCTCTATAATATAAATATACTACTACTTTTATATATTATCTATAAGGTACATAATTAGCATCTCACTAAGGTACCATAATTCATAAAGCATTTTTCTAGACTTTGCATAAGTTTCTGATTGCCTTATCGAACTAAATATCGATTATGCACCGCAAGAATTAATTAGTTTCATCTTTCTATAACAAAACGAACTCACATAATATCTATCATGACTCTTTTAATTATAAGATGCACAAACAATAGCTACTAATATCGATTAGCTAATTGGTATTTTAGAGTTTTATAAGAAAGTTTCTTGATTAAAATTTTCAATACATAATAACTACTAATAAAAGAGCGGGACATTACAGGTGGACACCTAATGATCAAAAGAAACCGTGTAAGCTTTCTTTATTTATTTGATAGGTGTGTATTAAATTTTGTTAATACATGTTGGTGAATCAATCTTGTGAGCTTTGTGATTCTACTGTGGAAAATTTTTGGACATAGAGGTTTCATGGTCTGACAAGCCAATTTTATTAAGGTGATTTATATGATTGTACTATGTCTATGATGGTTGAACATGTGGGCTGTTAATAGTTTCTTGCGGTTGTGTTTTGCGTTACACTTCTGGTATTTCTTATGAATATGATAAATTTAGCGTCTTGGAAATTGCACTTTCATAGAATCACCTAAGTGTGTGTGTGAAGGGTGACTCCCTTCTATAAAGTTGCGATTTGTAGAGCACACTCAATAAATCATGGGTATTTGTTGAGCCAAATATGTTTATCCCAAAGATGAATTTCCTTAGGAATGATGCATGTTGTGGGGGCTAATATACGAGCTCTTAAAGTTTAAGTAGAAATATAATTTGTGAGTGTTGTGTGTTCTTCTACTTCACTAGTGTGTGTTGGTCCCGAAAGAGCAAGGTTTGGTGTATGGGGGGGG
>JAPKLX010000256.1:177757-210479 GCA_026898415.1 Leonotis leonurus
TGAAAGAGCATCATCAAAACTTAGAGTATTTTATGGGGTTCCCAACAGTGTGGAAGTTCAAAGTTATATTACTACTAGTATCTATGCATCATTATTCCTCTAATTTTCTTTTCATTGTTATGCTTTCCATTTGTGGGAAAGTTTTGGAAATGAAAAACATTTCTCATTGATTTATTAATGCTTGGACGAAGGAGAACTCTGCAATCTCTAACGAGTGAGAGACCGCCGACTCCTCACTGATCACTGAGTTGAAGCACTGAGAATTTCAGAGAGAATAGGACAACAACCACTGACTCCTTAGCAGTCGATGGACTGTGCGAACGTGATTTTGACATAGTGTTCCATTATGTTCTAGAATGTTCTATGTATTGGATGTGGTTTACACCTCTTCAATTATATAAACTTGTTGTTTACAGAAAAAAAATTACATGAGTGAGAATACAACGGAAAATAATATGAAATGGAACTATTACAACGAGATGACTAAACCAGAAATTAAGATAGCCTAGTTAAAAATTCCCTCTTGCCGCAAGATTGAATGTCCAAGTAGTGCTCTCTTGGTAAAGCGTAGAGTCTCGAAATATGAGACGACTTTCGTCTCGAGAGAAATAGCACGGCGGACAGACCGCGCTCTGGCGAATTGAACAAGGCTTGTACAAAGCTTCTAGGATGCAGAAAGAGTATATGCATAGATATGCTAAGTGTATGCAGGTTTTTCAGGTGTTATAATGCATGGAGGATGGTCATATTTATAGGTCCAGTCCAACCCATTGGGCGTCAGCATGACATGATGGCTATTGATGTCCCATTAAGCCATCAGGCCATTATGGGAGTTACATAATGAATCTAGACAGATTCATTCTCGCCACGTATCATCGATGAACCTGGACAATCATTCGTCTATGTTCATACAAAATCCACATACATTTGAGCTTCTACGATTGGGCTTCCGTCGAGGCCTGGATCTCCACAACCCAAAAGTTTAGCTAGGGCCAAAAACCCAAGACCAAGGCCACATGTTGGCCCAGCGACCCGCGGGCAACGACGCGCGCGTGGATGTGGTTTTTGTTCAACTAGTCAATCCATTGGACTAACGGGACTTCTTAAATACTTGATTAATTAATGTTCATTAATCAATGTGGGACAAATATTTATTACATATTTAGTCTTTTAATAACACAACTCCATAGTTTTAAGCGACATGCTTTGATCCATTATTTCTAACTCAACGAGATTCGATTTGGAGAAAATGAATATACCGGGAGTATTTACTCTCAACTTAGATGAACCCTGGATCATTTAATTATCTTAAATTAAATGTCGAAACACTTAAAGAACCGGTCAAATTTAATTGACCACCACATTAGTGTGTGTGTGTGAGAGAGATGATATAGAATATATACAAAGCAAGTTTTGGATATAAATTAAAATATGAATGAATCATAACCCTTAATTTTATATGATTAGCGGTTAGGATTAAATCAATTAAATTAATTTTTAAATACAATAAAATATACCATGAATATAATATTAAGGTTAATATAGTAATTTGTAAATCATAGAGAAATTGAAGTACACGTATTGCCTGTTATATTGTGTGAGATAGATCAATAATTTATTAATTAAATATGATTGTTACCTATTTTGATGGATATTGTTGAAGATAATTATGGTGTAATTCGGTTACAATAAATAAAAGGCTATGATGATCAATTAATTTTTCGGTAGTTACACCATTTATGTCATTTTGTTTAATGTTGTGAGAATAGTTGACACTGATAAAAATAGATGGATGGTGACGGTGATTTTACGCCAAGTATTTTTTTTTACGTACGTTTGCATTGATAATTTGATATTTTGCACAAAACTACTTAAGAGATTGCAATGTGAAAAATAAATAGTACTCCATCCGTCCACAATGTTCTTCCCATTTTGACCCGACACGGGTTTTAATAAAATGGGTTAACTATGGTTGGTAAAGAGTAAAGTGAGAGTAAAGTGTAGTGAGTGGATAATGGGACCTACAAAAAATTAGATGGTGTGTAATGTATTGTGAGTGGATAATGGGACCCACATTAAAGTGTAGTGAGTGGAGAAGGGTTGCCAAAAATAGAAAAAAAATGGGAAGAAACTTGATGGATGGACTAAAATGGCAAAGTGAGAAGAAACTTGGTGGATGGAGGGAGTATATTATATTGTTAATTAAACTGTGTGTAACTGCATTGTACAAAAGTGTCGTGTGGCATTATAATTTTGTTTAGTATGAATGAATTACAATATATTAGTTTTTTGTTGTTATCTGAATTACGGACTAGTGTACACATATATATATGTGGTCGTAGTTGTTTGTTTATCTCATTTTTTTTTGTAGATCCACAGAGGCGTGTGGGGATTTCTATCGCAATTTTTGGCTTGCCTTCGAAGATTTTCATGGCGGCGTCGATCGTGGCTTTCTTCGAGCAAGGCAGTTGCGGGGAAGCCGAAGTGAAACAGCACGATGAGGACAACGAAGTAGGAGAATGAGAAATCGGACTCTGAGTTGTACCTATCAATTTTTGGATCATGTCCGACCACTCACTTTTGATAACGGCCTCCTGTACCTGGACATGGGCCTCTCTAGCGGCGAAGACGGGGCCAACAACGGCCATCTTTCATATTCGATGGCTCGCATCGCGCCTAGTTGAATCAACCTGCATATGTTTTGCATTAACATAGTTCATATTTTTACTTAAATACTTAAGTTTTTGCATAGTTTATAAATTCCAAAATATTATTGCAAAAATTGATTGTTGCTGAACTATTTACGTTGCATCACATATACATGTGGATTGCAATCATATACGTGCAAATTGAAATGTTATTTCATCTTCGTACCATTTAATAACATTATGTTGCACCATACATACATGTGAATTGCATTGACATATACATGTAAATTGCATTGTTATTTAGATTAGAATGCAATGTTTCATTCCCAACCAATTTATAATTTTTACAGACTGCAATGCATCAATATATATAACGTTATGCATCAGATGTTTGATTGTGAATGAAAATGGCGTAAATGGGTATTTCATGCGGTCAAGTGGTTTCCGATTGTGTTTGCCAATTAAAATTCTCGTAATTCGAAATTATGGGAATTTCAAATATTTTGGAAGATTACGATATCCCATAAATTTCTCCAACTACCAGAAATGGTAGTAGAATATATATATGTCTAATGCAAATTACTTAACCATATAGTGCAACACTACATATTTGTCTGATGCAAATGACTTAATTATACAATGCAACAATAAACAAACGACTGTTGATTGTGGAGTTGAGGGAAGTTTTCTCTCTCTTTAATGCAGTTGTGCAATTAGGTTATTCATATCAATTTGAATATTCCACCAAAACCACCCAGTAGGATAAGTACTGATTTACCCTTGTTGCATTGTACATTGACAATGCAAGACGCCTATAACAATATAATTCGAAAAATTAAGGATAATAATAGTCATTAGATCTGTTGGTCCCGTAAGAGCAATATTGGTGTATTGGGGGGGGGGGGGGGGGAGGGAATACACCATTTCGAACTTTTAGGGTTTCCATGTTTAAGTTTGATAATCAATGCTTAAACATACTTAATAATAGGTCGAGTTCTTCTTTAACAAAGAACTAAACTCACAAATAAGTCCTTGAAATGTGAATAACAAAGATTAAGAATAACTTAAGCAAGTTAAACTCCAACTAAGTTGTGTGCAGAATTTTGGTGGTTAATGCTCTTGTTAATATGAAAACGATTTTCTTACTCAAGAACTTTAATATGTTGATTTATAGAATGATATGAAGAAGATGAAGAATGATAAAGTAAAGAAGAAATATAAAGAAAAGAAGTAGTTAACGTGGTTTGGGATAAATTATACCTACGTACACGGCTCGATCAAGAACTAGATCGATAATCCACTAAATTTTCCTTTCTTTTTAATCGTTGAGTATGAGCTAAAAGAGAATATCAAAACTAGATATTATCTTGTGATTACACTTCTTCTTTTGAAGATTGATAACTACAATCTAAGAATATCTTAGCTTAGATCTAACTAGATCCTAAACTTTGATTTTGAAAGTAAGTTTTCCAGAAACACAAAGCTTCAAGCGACTATAAAACACTCAAAGAACTATAGGCTGGTTGGAGCGTTTTTGAACATTGGAAGCTTGAAGGATTTGAGTAGAGTAATAACAATGCAATCATTTTAATTCTCGTTGTCGTTTTTGGAAGTGAAGGAGGTATATATAGCACCATTGCTAGAACTATCCGTTAGAGAGAGAAGAGTCCTTCTTCTTCGCATTAATGACAACATTAAATGCATGACATGGTTGATGTTACGCGCGCCGCTAGTAATGCGTCTTGTTCCACTTTTCACGTGTTTCCCCAGTGTTTTGCTATACTTGAAATGATTCACCGTAAAACTAATTTGATATTCTTGTACTTCATTCATAAAAATTTCCTCTTTGATGTGACAGCCCACTGAGTGGTTGACTTATGACAAATTTAGGTATGTCATCAGCCCACCATAGTTATGGTATGGAACAACTAGCTTGTCTTAAGCTAATAGATTGTTTCCTACGATCTGTCTTTCGAGCTTTCCAATCAAGTATTGATTTCTCTGGGACTAAATTAATACTTTGATTATTCTTCTTGAATCTTGAGCCCATCCTGAGTTATATAGTGAGATAATATTGGGACATATTGTTTTTCATGACGATCTATTGTTGAGATAGCAGGCTGTACTTAGTGAGATAAACGATCTATTTGTTCCATGATCGTTTACTCGAGATGGCTCAAGTCTTCATTGATCCTATACTAAAGAACAACTAGTTCTATAGGACAGGTGGTTTTTCTATCCACCTGTTCTTTTACAACTATCTAACTGTTTTTCAAGAACTAGATAAACAGATCGTTTCTAAAAGTAAGTTTAAAACTACAAATTTTCTTTTTAAAACATCAATCTGATAAAGTCTATACTAGGAAAAATACTAAGTCTAAACCATGACAGATAGTCTAAACAAGGAAGTACAACTAGCTGCTAAATAGGGACAGATCGTTTAGTATTGATCTGTTCCTTTACATTTTAGCTAACTATTAAAATAAACTTATACCCATCATATTAGTAAACAATCTGTCCAAGAAAGCTCATAAGAATAATACAGATCGTATAGCTAACGACCTGCTCTTTTTATAAGTGAGTTGCTCTTTACTAGATGATATTCATTACTTGATTTTAAAGAGCTTATATTGACTAAGTTTTGTTTCGATAATCATCATTAAAACATAAATCAATTCGTGGGGTTCCCAATAATTTTCCCCTTTTTGATGATGTCGAAACTACACTTTACAAAATTTCCTAAGTGTTGAAACAACAGATGGTAAAGCAGACAGTTAATATGTAGAGAAATTTAAAGCATTAAATAACATGCATAAAACATTGCCTAGACAAAGAGATATTGTCATCAAGTTGTTTTTAGGAAAAACAAATTTCAAACTTTCATTAACATGATTTAGTTGTTACAGATGGACAGAGTTGAAAGAAACAACTAACTATGAAATGAGATAACAAATAAAGTTTGAAATTCAAAATCTTCTTCATTAAGGAGGTGGCTGTTGTTGATCCTTCTCTTGAGATTGTTGGCATTGGTGTTCAGCTAGATATGCCCTTCTCCTTTCGACCTGCTCTCTCTTCCTTAGCTCGAGGGCACGTTGTAGCAAGCGTAAATCCCATTAAAGATCCTCTTGTAATCTTTGTTCTCCAAATCAATGAAATATCCCATGTGCTGAGCAGATTGATTGATCACATTGAGAATTGTCGTGTGATCAATCTCTGTTGCTCCTGGAATTTGAGGCGACACCATTGTTGTTTTCTTTGGAGCAGTGAGATTGACATTTTTCATTGCAGATTGTCGGAACAGATAGTCCACGAAATTTTGATTCTTGTGTCGATTTAAATACTACCCGAACATCTCATCTACTGAACCACCTTGATATTATGGTTCCAGCAGGTAGTAGTGTTCCCTGACAAATCCTTTGACAATTTGATTCCATTCTGCTGCTTTCTTTTTGTGGAGCCACATTAGATTCTGTGGCACGGTGAGTTGGAATTTGTCGAAGAATTTGAACATATGATTTGTTGGTCCATCTGCATCTTCCTCTGGAGTCGAACTGTCCTCCTTTGACTTTTCAGCCATCTTCTTTTCCCTTTCCTTCTCCGCTCTCCACAACTTCATGAATTCTGGATTCATTATTTGATCTTCATTATACCCTGCCAGAAATATTTCTTCATCCTCATCTTTGTCCGTGTATATTTGTTTCCTTTCTTCTCTGCAGCCTTCTTAGCAGCATTCTCCTCTTCTAATTTCCTTGCTTCAGCTAGCTGCTTGGCAATTAGTTTCTTCTTGGTAGCAGCAGGTTTCTTCTTTGTTGCTGGCTTTTTCTGAGCAGCTGGTTGTCTTCCTCCTTTGTCTTCCCCCTTTTCGACATCATCAAAAAAGTCTCTAGAGATCATAAGTCGGAGGGAAGCTATCTCCTCTTGAAATCTTTGATCTTGATTTTAGCATCCTCCTTGAATTGAAGAATCGTTGAAATGTTGTCGGTGATGTCTTTGAACTGCTTCTCATTGCCTTTGTTGTAGGTTGAGAGCTTTACCAGCAGATCGTTGTCAATGACTTTCATTGTTTGATGTTCTTATTGAGTGCAAAGATTTCATCGCCTGTAATTACATCAATATCCTTCTAAGCCCTAGGCAACATATCTTTGAGTACAGCAGGTACTTCTTTCTAGAAGACAGTCGGGATGGTGTTCTTCTCCATATCAGCATATTGTTGCTCCACCATGCTTTCTTCACTTCTAACACCATTTTGGGTCCAGCTTTATTGAATTTTTTTTCACATTTATCAACCTCCTCCTTGTACAGTTCAAGACGAACGTTCGTTTCTTCCTTATACTGGTCAAGAGAAGCACGATCACTGTTGAGATCATTGTGCAAATCTTCAGACAATTTGTTGTGAAAATTTTGAAAATTCTCCACCACCATTTGAAGAGTTTTATCTACAGCTTTAAAGAAAAAATTTGCTAGGGTTGCGCTCCTGTCATTTATTCAAATTGAGATCAATTTTGTGATCTGTTCATTTGTCATAGGCCCTGGGAGGGAGGTAAGCAGCTCGTCGGGATAATAATGTTTGTAATCCTCAGGAGCTGTGCTTGTGGTGTAAATTTCTCATGTGGGTTCTGCATCAACCAATGGGCATGTGATGATGTGAGAGGAGTTAGTTGGTTTCTCTGATAACGGAGTTTCAACTATAATAATATCCTCCTTGGCAGTTGGTTCCTCCTTCTGAACAGGTGGTGAAGATGGTAATTGGGTCATTTCAACATCATGGTGCTCTTCCTCATGTGTTTCACCTACAGATGGTTCATCCTTGTCATCAGTGACAGGTGGTTCGGCATGTATGGTTTCTATAGCTAGATCGAGAGATTCTTCAACAACAGGTGGTTCTTGAATTGCAGTATCAGTAGATGGTTTGGAAGTGGATGCCTCAGCAACAAATGGTTCCTTTTTCTCTATTGTGGGTTCATCAAAGTTCAAATATGCATCATCAAAGTCACTAGATTGCAGGTCGATAGTAAGATCATACATATCCTGTTCATTAGATTGTAGGTCGATAGTAAGATCATACATATCCTGTTCATTAGCATAGAAAGGAGCGAGATCGATTTACAGCTAGCTGGCTTCTTTTTTCATCTTGGTAAGAACATAAGAGCGAAAATACTAGCGAGCATCTGGAATGTCCATGAATCCAAAGTATGTGTGCAACTGGTTCTCTTCCACCTTTAGGTCATTTATGGAGAAGAGGAGAAGTATGGCTTCGAGAATGTAGAACAAGCTGTCTCGGATTTCCAAATAGGTTTGAAACCTCTTAGCCATGGCCACACTTTTGGAGTTAGCTCAATCCTTGGCATGAGCTTAAGAACTATCTTTGCAGCCTTGTCTTGGATTTGTTGGAATATGAGTTGAGCTCCTCACAGCCGTGCATCAAAGTCAACTGCAGCATGTTCTTGTGGATTGACTTCCACATCTTCCTCCAATATTTCCTCCTCTCCAGCTTCTCTGGTATCTGTCTCTTGAGCAGGTAGCTGTTGAGATGGAATGGTGGTAATGACTTCTGCGTTACTGATGATTATTTCTTCCATGTCATCAAGCAGTTTCTAGCAAGTTGCTTCTTTGGAGCTTTCTTAGGTGCCTTCTTATTTTGCTTTTCAACCACAGGAGATGGTTCTTTGGTTGCTTTCTTTGTTCACTTAGCAACAACAGTTGGTTTGGGATCACCAGCAGGTTTCCTCTTAGCAACTCGCTCATCCCCTGCTTGAGCAGCAGTTGCTTCACCAACAATTGGCTTCTTCTTTGGAATTGTCAACTCTGGGTTTGACTTTCCGATCAGTAGCAATGCGTTATGGATTTTCTCATCTATCACCTTCAAAAAGATTTGAGATGTTGTTCCAATAGCCATCTCAATCTGATGTCGATTCCTAGGCAGAATCCATTCTTCATCAAAAGGTACTCCCTTGTTCCATTTGTCTTTGTTGAAAAATCCTCCTATGATGGTACTAATTTTCATGGAAAGGCAAAGAGGGCGCTTGATATTGAACCATGTGCAGTTGTCATCAGAATTGTGTCGCATATCAATCTGATGGACTTCATGAACTATCACTTTTAGCAACGATCTGGCCCAATTGACATCCAGGTTGAGCAACATTGTTGTGATCACTTTCATCTTTACCGACGTGATTCAGTCATATGTCCCTCCATGCCCAAGAAAAATCTTTTGGACAAAATCTAACAGCAGGCGGTAAATAGGCAACATCAACCCCCTGTTGAATGCCTTATTTTGTCCAAGTGAATGGTTGGGCCACAATGATGTTTCAATGCCTCCTTGTTGGGAACCCTCACAATATTTGATTTTGATGATGTTCTTTCGAAACACACTTAGATTTATTTTATTGTCTTGCTTATTAGATCCAGCCTGCTCAAAGTGTAATAGGGAGATCATTTTTTTCATAAGTGAACTTGATAGGGATCAAGCCTGCTTTAGACTAGGTTAGTTGATGACTTAAAATGTAAAGGACTCAAATACGTTAAGTGTTCTGTCCTATAGGAAGTCATCTGGTTTAGATAGTCTTATAAAATCTGGAAGTAAACCAACGAACCTGATGCAAGCAGACAACTTGGACCAAACTTGTTCCATACCCAACTGTTCTTAACATATTAAGGAACAAAACTGGACCAGACCACCTCACTGGAATGAACCTGACCTGACATGACCAGCTCAATGTGGAGAGTGAACATGTCCCTTACATATCACTTAATTAAAGATATATATAGTCTTCGGATATACAATGCGTCATCTGAAATTCTACATAGTCATCTGATGTTCCCTAAGTCATATGGGTATACAATGCGTCACCCGATGTACTTAGAGAGAATCTCATCCTTTGTGCCACGTCATCAAATTTCTCAAAGAAGAAAGGAGAATCAATCAGAGCTTAAAGAATGAAAGAGATCAATCAGCTATCTGCTTTCCATAATCAAGGAAATCTCATCAATCTTTCTTTACAAGTCAAGAGGATCAAATCAGGGATTCAAATCTATGATTGACAATCAACATTCAATGCACGCCAATCAACCCAATAGTCAGAATTTCAATTTTGAGCCTATAAATGATGCGAACAACATCTGGAGAGATACAAAACGAACATACGTGTGATTATTCAAAGCTGAAACTCTGGCCATAAATTTACTCATCCATTGAAGCAATCAACGAGGAGATTTCTCATTCTAGAAATTGTTCGCATTTATCTTCCAGTTGTTTTTTCACTAACCTAGCACTCGCACACAAACTTACATTGTTTTAATAAACTCCTAATATATTCGACTAAGTGTTCACAAAGGTTTTCTAATAAGAGCAACATATTAATTCCATCATATTCCGCACACTACACAATGTTAGATAACAAGATCACTCTTGCTATCTGCTCTGCGTAACTCACGAGAGAGATTTTATCTGGACAGATTGATAGTGAACCTGGTTTGTCAAACTCAAGCAATCTCCTTTTGAGAAAGCTTTCTCTCTCTGGGTAATCTACCAAGTACACTGAAAAGTTTGTATTTGGTGTATTCCCCCCCATACACCAAACCTTGATCTTGCAGGACTAACACTCCTACATATGATCATTTGTGATATCATCAAGTACATTTCTCCTTCATCTTCCAGGTCGTAGACCTGTTGTATCATCTCGATCATTGTGATGCGAAGATTGTCTTCCTTGTTCTTATGGACATGTAAATGTACAGAATTGTTGATCCTGAAAGAGTAAGGTTTGGTGTATGGGGGGAGAGGGGGGGTGGGGGGAATACACCAAATACAAACTTTTCAGTTTACTTGACTATTTAATTAGAGAGATTAAGCTTTCTAAAAAACAGATTGCTTAGTTGTGACAAAACAGATCGATGACCAGATCGATCTTGTTCTGTCCTGACAGAAACTCTGAAGTGAATAACACTTAAGCAGAAATCAAGAGTAATCTTGTTTTCTAACCGAGTGTTGTGTGCGGAATATGGTGGACTTAGTCAGTACTCTAAATTAGAAAACCTTTCAGAAACTTTAACCGAATATTTAGCAGATCGATTCACAATGCAGTTTGAATGAGTGTGCAGATTAGTGAATACAACAACTGAAATTTAAAATGCTGAAAGTAAATAACACAGTTGTTTACGTGGTTTGGGAAACCCCCTATGTCCACGGTCCAATCCAAACTGGATTAGATATCCACTACAAGGATACTCTTCTTATTTATACTCGCTGGGAATGAGCCACAAGTTTCATGAACAATCTGCTTTGAAACTTATGCACGAATAAGGGCGTGTCCTTTTACAACTTACAGAAAAATACTGTAATTGGATCTCTTCACGTTAATCCACTAGAAAACTACTAACTAGCGAAGATCTCATTCCTTCTTCTCGATAAGACAGACTTGAATCGAGGTGTGATTTTGATCACGAACGGCTTTGAACACGATCTGGTGAGTAGAAACCTTCTCAAGTAAATGCTTCGATGGATGAGATTATTTCTGGGCAGAGTAACAGCTTGTTGATCGTAGATAATAGTCTAGTTTCCTCTTCCAGTCTTTGTTTCAGGCTTTTATAGGTGTAGAATTTGAAATTCTAACCGTTGAGCTTGATTTGTTTGAAGTAAATGTGATTTACCAGTCAAGGATAGTGAATCCCTAAATTATCTCCTCTTGCCTTTGGAAAGTTTGACTGAATCTTCAAAAAATATGGAAAACAAATCCTTGACAGATACTACTTTCCTTCTTCATGTATAGATTGATTCTCCTTCCATTTTGATAGCTCGCGTGATGTGGCAATGAGTTTGGGATTCTTCATCAGTTAATATGACATAACACGTGATTTCCATTTGACTGATGAATGATTTCATATCATCTGGTTCAACTTTAGACATCGATCTGGTCACATTAGATTGATATCGATCTGGTCATAGTCGATCTGGTCTTCAGAAAATATGCTTCAAGGCATGGTAGATTCTTTTGTGAGTGTCTTGGCAGAACTGACTGATTTGATCATTTGTTACCTCATCTGCTTGCTTCAATCTGCTGGTGATCATCTGGTCCACGGACAATAAATAAAATAAAATGACTTCTATAAGATTAGATCCTTTACATTCCAAGTTATTTTCTAATCTAGATTAAGATCATGTTCTTTATCAAATTCACTTTATAATGTAGTGATCTAGTACATGTAGAACATATTGAGATCTAGCGAGACAGAATGTAATCTAAGTGTGTTTTGAGAGAACATCATTAAAACTTAAAATACTATGGGGTTCCCAACAATTTCCCCCTTTTTGATGATGTCGAAACCACACTTTACAATATAACCCTAGATAAAAGCATATAAGAATGATCTGGTTTTAAACAACCAGAAGGGTTAGCAAATTGTTATTTAGGTCATATAACAATCAAATGCAAATAAGGTTTCTGGACAATGACACTTTGTCTTTAGAAAATCCACATGTATATGTATATCAAATTGAGTACAAGTGGATAACAAGGAGATAGCAAAAGTAGGACAACAATCAAAAAGAGAAGGCAGATGAACTTAAAATAATGACAATTATGAGAACCATCTGGTTGCTCCTCCTTTCTTCATCTTTTCGCGTTGTGCATCGGAGACAAGTTGTATGCTCTCGTAAATTCCATCTCTCACTCTGGCGTAGTTGGGATCGTGGTTGTCAATCTTGTATCCTTTGAATTTGGTCAGCTGATTGATGTAGTTTAATATGTAGGTCTTGTCAGGGATGCTGCTTCTTGGAATCGTTGGGCATACCATGTATTCCTTTTCAGGTGCCTTTATCTGGACTTTAGCACATGTGGCAGCCTGTCTGATCTTCTGTATTAGGTCCTTGTCTCTGAAATTCTCCATGTACTTGTTGAAGTCTTCATATGGTGTAAACTCTGAGTATGTAGGTTCCTTGAGAAAGTACCTTTTCATAATGAACCCCTTGCTTGACCAGCGTTCTGATGATGGTGGTGGTGACCGTTTTGATGATGGTGGTGAGCATTCTGATGATGATGCTATGAGCGTTCTGATGATGGTGGTAAGGAGAAGGTTGTCTGGTAAGACTTCTCTTTAGCTTCTTGTGCTGCTATCTTCTTCTCACGCTCTGCCTGTTCTTTATAGAATTGTGCCCTGAAGATAGGGTCACATGCCTGTTCTCTGTTGACTCCAAACAACATCTCAGCTATCTGATCTCCTTCGTCGATGGGCTTCTTACTTTTATCCTGAGTAGCAGTGGGTTGTTGTTGTTGACGTTGCTCTGGTTCAATGGTAGGGTCTGCCCTTGGTGGAGTTGTGGTCTTCTCCCTAAGCTTCTCTATTGGACCAGATTGAGCTTCTACCCCTTGATCTGGCCGTTCTGGTTCTATTACTTGCTTTCCAGAACCCTTTTCGCCCTTGTCAGATTTAGATATTTCCCCTTTTTTGACATCATCAAAAATAGACTTGATGAGTGTGCGGAGGGAATCTATCTCGGCCTTCATGGCCTCCATCTTTTCTTCTGCATCTGCCTTGAAACCTAGCAAAAGTATCACGGTCTATTCTGTAGCACTTAGTTTGCATTCCAAACGGCTATTCATTGTGGCCAGGGTTCGGTCATAGGTGTTCTGTAGATCTTCTATTGTTGTCAAGCGAGTGTTATGGTGCTCAAATTCTGTTGGGTTGGGGTAGAGCAGATCATCCAGTACATCTTGTTGATGTTCTCTCATGATGTCCACGAACTTCTCCTTCTCAAAGGCAACAAGTTGTGTGTGGATGTTAAGAATGGTAGCTTCCTTGACCTCAGCAGTGATTATACCAACTTGACTTGTCACTGCAGCATCAATAGTGTCTTTCTGTTTGGCTAGCAAATCAGCAACCAGTGTTTGAACAACTTGGGTCTTTTGTTCCACTGTCTCCAGTCTAAGTGTTGTATTTTCTTGACTTCCTTCTGCAGCTGTGCAGTCATCATCTATCTTCTTGATGAGCTCCTTCTTGAGGTCTGATTTTTCTACGGATGTCCAAATCCATGTCATGGACGTAGTCTTTCTGGTGCTGGTTAAAATAAGCAAGTATCTGGGTGGCCTTTTCTTGGATAGCGTTGCAGGTACCAGTCATGTGATCTTCAACTCTGAGTGTGATCAAGTTGTCGATCTGGTAGTTGTTGAAGGTTTTGGTCTACCTTTCCAGAAGTTCTTCCATGTCGTAGAAGGTGACATTCTTCTTCAGCTTCTAGGCTATGCCTAGGGTATATAACTCGTTGGTAGGCTCGCCATCAATGTATTGACCAGCGGGTTCCTCATCCACTGGATCTAGGTGATTCACTGGTGTTTTCTTCTTTTTCTTCTTCGGCTGTTGTGCCTCTTGAGTGTGTCGTTGGCTAGCTGCATCCTGTGGAGATGAAGGTTGATCTGGTTGATGTGTGGGCTACTCCTTCTGGTCTCCATTTGGACCGCCCATGTCCACATCCTGATCAGCCTCTTCATCTGATCCTGGCACACTTGAGTAGAATTCCATTTTATCAGCATAAAATGGAGTGAGCTCTATCATCAACAGTTTGGCTTCATGTTTAATCATCGCGAGGATGAGTTGGTGTTATTCTGCCCTTACGTCACCAACAGTGCTTGCTTGCGGTAAGCTAAGCAAGGTGGCTTCCTCCTTTTTCAGCTCCTCCATCGATCTGATCAGGAGCAGAGCGTCAAAGATGTAATACTCGCTGTCTTTGACCAGCAAATAAACTTGACTCTCTTTGTTGTTCCTAGACTCTCTGGAAGTAGATGAATGTCGGGAAAGTCTTGAAGCACAGAGTGATCTGCTTCGCTTTCCAGTAGGTTGATTACTCCTTCTACTTGTCTTTTCTTTTCTTCTTCTTCATCTGTTGACTCAACTTCTTCCTCTTCTTCCTCTTCTTCCTTACTGATCCTCTGTATTCTTTTAGGTGAGGGTGTTATTGTTCTTGCCGGAGAGAAGTCCTTCTCCAGAGTTGGATTATAACTAGATTCTGGTTCCACAAATATTGGCTCCTCAGCCTGTGGAAGAATGGTGATATCATCAAGTTTCATACCTTCATCTTTTAGGCGGTATGCTTGATTAATCATTGCGATGACGTTGTAAGTCGTCTTGCTTGTCATATCGCCAATGAGCATCAACACATTGGCTTCGTTACCGTCCTTATCATCTTGCCATGTCAAGTAGAACGTGGCTGCCTGTTTTGTCAAGTACATGTTGGGATGGGAGGTAACTATATTACTGAATCCTACAATAACAAGAATATTCCATTGGATATATATTCATCAGTTATGTGAGTATCATATCAAATATATTTAAAGGATATGAATGGCACAAGGATGAACAACTATAGCACTTTATCCAAAACAGTATACATATCAAGCAGATATCAAAAATTTTATATAATAAGGTATAACTCTAGATACAGGACACATAGTAAAGAACTTTATAAACCTTTGCAACATTTAACCATGGGGAAAATCTCCTCTAGTTTGCGAAAATCGTGGGTTTCAAAAACAGCAAATGGTTCAGGGGAGAGAAATTTCTAAACTTCAGCGACATGTTGTATGTAGAAACAGGGAAGTTTGAGGTGCCATGTTTAATGGAGTTTTGAAGTTTGAAAAAGCTTGCGAAAGAAAAAGAAATATGGGATTGCTGAAGTGCTTAAAGAAGTGTAGTGCTCAGTGCGATGGAAGTGTAAGGTGAAAAATTAATTTCCACGTGGCATGGCTATATCGCGTCACATTCTGACACGTCTTATCAACAACAATCTGGTGTTTTTTGACTTATGCTTCCATATTAGTCTTCTGCTATCACGTTTGTACTATCTGATTTTCATTCTGCTCCTGTCAATCTGGTTGACAACCTGTCTTGCACTTTGCGTCATACTCTCATCTAAGATACAATAATCTAGTTATCAAAACTAGTGCTTCTGTTTTTCATTGTTTTGCTTCATGATCTGCTTATGTCAATCTGGTATTAACTTGATTCTTTCATTAAGGTTTAGCAAACTTACATTTCCACATAACATCTTGAATCTTTGTTCTGGTAGAGCTTTTGTTAAGATATCAGCACATTGTACATCTGTGTGTATCTTCTCGATCTGGATATGTCTCCTCTACACATGATCTCGAATAAAATGATGTCTCACATCCATGTGCTTGCATCTTGTATGAAGTACTGGATTCTGTGTTATAGCGATGGCACTTGAACTGTCACAGAATATAGGTATCTCCTTCACATCGATCTCGTAGTCCTTTAATTGCTGCTTTAGCCACAGTATTTGTGCACAACAGCTTCCAGCGGCCATATACTCTGCCTCAGTTGTTGATGTAGCAACAGATGTTTGTTTCTTTGAAAAACAAGAGATTAACTTGTTTCTAAGAAACTGACACGTTCCAGAAGTAGACTTTCTGTCTAATTTACATCCAACATAATCTGAATCAGAATAGCCGGTAAACTCAAAATTGTCCTCACATGGATACCATAATCCAATATGTCTTGTTCCTTTAAGATATCTGAGTATCTTCTTGGCAGCTTCCATATGAGACACCTTAAGATTGGCCTGGTATCTAGCACATACTCCAACTGCAAAAGTAATGTCAGGTCGACTAGCAGTTAGGTATAGCAAAGAGCCAATGATACCCCTATATTGAGTTATATTTGCTGGTTTTCCTTCTGGATCTGGATCTATCTTCCCATTAGTCTGCATTGGAATCTTGACAGGTTTACTATCTTTGACTCCAAATTTTGTGATCAGATCGTTGATATACTTTGTTTGATTAACAAAGATACCATCTGGTAACTGCTTCACCTGCAAACCTAGAAAGAAATTCATCTCACTCATCATGGAGATTTGATATTTATTTTCATTAGTTCAGCAAATTTATCACATAGATAAGCAGATTGTGATCCAAATATGATGTCATAAACGTATATCTGGACTAAAAGGATATGTTCTTTGACTTTGATTATGAACAGTGTCTTGTCAACAGAACCTCTTCTGAATCCTGATTCCAGCAAGAATAGCGTTTCATACCACGCTCTGAGTGCTTGTTTCAAACCATATACAGCTTTAGCTAATCTATACACCTTCTGGCCTGGATTTCCTTCTTCAAAACTAGGTGGTTGTTCAACATACACTTCTTCTTCAAGTATTCCATTTAAAAATTCACTCTTGACATCCATCAGGTACACCTTGAATCTCTTGTATGCTGCATATGCTAGAAACAGTCTGATTGCTTCCAATCTGGCAACTGGTATGAATGTTTCATCAAAATCAGTCTTCTTGTTGACTATATCCTTTTGCAACTAGTCTGGCTTTATTTCTGACGACTTCACCATTTTCATCTCGTTTGTTCTTGAATACCCATTTGACCCCTATTACTCCCTGGTGTTTTGGTCTGTCTACAAGGTACCAGACTTGGTCTCTTTTAAACTCATTGAGTTCTTCTTGCATAGCAATAACCTAGTCTGCATCTTGTAGTGCTTCATGAGCATCAGATGGTTCAACACGAGATAGATAACAACTTAGAAGTGCACTTTCTCCATGCATTCTTCTGGTCTTCACACGATCTGTTGGGTTCCCAACAATCTTTTCTGGAGGATGATGTTCTTATATCCATCTCTTTCTGCTGGACATCTCTTCTTCTGATATCTCAGGCTCAGGTTCTTCTGTAGGGTCCTCAAATTCAGGGTGTGCTGTTGAAGATGTTTGAAAAGGATTTTCAACTTCTGCTTCTTTGATTACAATCTCTTGATTATTGTTCCAGCTGTTGATATCTCTGGATTCTTCAGGTTGATCTTGAGATTGTTCATTATTACCTTCTTCCACTGGTTCACTTCCTTCTGGTGGAGTCAATCTGGTTTGATTCAGATTGGTATGTTCTGTTCCCCCTTGTTGTGAGTCGGTCTCAGCATTAGGTTGAACATCTATCTCATTCTCTTCTGTTGTATTCCAGATTAGGATATCTTCTAGTAGTATCCCTTCTATTTTCTTGTTATTAATCTGGTTGTGAACCTGTTCATCACCTGCTTCTCTGTATTCATTGGTAGTTTCATCAAATACAATATGAGGTGTTACCTCCACAATATGAGTCCTCTTGTTGTAAACCTTATAAGCTTTGCTAACATCAGAATATTCTAAAAATATTCCAGGTTTAGCTTTACTATCAAAGGTTTTCAACTACGATTTCCCATTATTATTGATATAACACATACAACCAAATGTACTAAAGTACTGTATCCTGAGTTTTCTATTATTCCAGACTTCATATGGTGTCTTCCCGTGTCTACGAGTTAACACCGATCTGTTCTGTGTATAACAGGTCGTGTAAATGGCTTCAGCCCAAAACTTCTTGGGTAATCTGGTTGCATTTAGCATGGTGCGAGTTGCTTCCTTCAATGATCTATTTCTTCTCTCAACCACTCCATTCTGTTGAGGTGTTCTTGCTGCAGATGTTTGATGTGTGAACCCATCTGATTGCAATAGCCCTCAATCTTCTGGTTTAGAAATTCTGTTCCACGATCTGTTCTGATTGTTACCACAGATGTTTCCTTTTGTTTGGTGATTTTGTTGAGAAAATTTGGCAGTTTCTGTAATACCCTCAAATTCTAATTAGTAATTAATTGCTAATTAGAGTTTTAATAAGGCTTTGCATCCTTAAGAAATAAATAATAAAATAATAAAATAAATAAAATAAGAAAATTTAACACTAAAGTATTTAATTGTGATTAGTGAAGATAAGTAACCTAAGTGTTACTTAAGCATAATTTAAGAGTTGTAGTATATTATGTAGAGATGATTATAAATAATTTCTCAAATATTCTAGAATATTTTATAAGTGATGAATAATCACTAATTAAATTAAAAATGAAATAAAATATGAAGAAAGGGAATATTCCAAAGAATTGTAGAGATTCTTTATAGAAAGTGATAAGTATCACTTAATTAATTAATTTTAAATAAAATTAATTCTTATATATAAAGAAATCTAGAGCACTATTCATGATAAACATCATCAAAATTTCTTCCTCTTCCTCCCTCCATTTTCGAAAACTCCCTCTTCCCCAACACATAAAATTTTTCTTCTCCCAAGCTCCATAAGGTGATTTCAAGATATCTCAAGTATAAAGACTAGTGAATTAAGGGTAAATAGCTATTCCCTTTTATATTTATGTGTTTTATTTTGGTGGAGCATGATTTTAAAACATGATGATGGAAAGTTTAAATTTGAAGTATTAGTTGTTATTTCATGACTAAAGCATGTTTAGGGTGGAAAGCATGTAAGAAGAGGAAGAATATGTATGAATAAGAGGACATAGATGAAGATATGGCTTAGGGTTTGAAATTAAATTAAGTTAATACTTGATATGCTACGCTTAAATTAAGTTGATATTCATGTAATTGAGTATGTTTAAACATAAGATTAGAAAGAAATTTGATGAAAAATCCATGTATGAAATCTTCATAATTTTCGAAAATTATAAAAATAAATAGCTTGGAGATTTTGATTTTATTTGTTCAAATTGATATCATATTTGGGCTTATGGGTATGATTAATGACTAGATTAATTTATTTAGAATTTTCCAAGTACATATTGATGCTAGTTGGACTAAGTGACGATACATTGAAGTCTCTTAAGCAATATTAAGCATGTTGGAATTAAGAAATTAAAGATAGAACTATTCCTACATTAAGACCTATGATTTTCAAGAAGAAGGGCATGATTAAAAGTTATATATAGAGACTTTATTTGTTTGATTTAATGAAGAATTTGAGATAAAGGATGAATATGGTGGCTAATGTGAAATTATAAGATGGTATTAGCCAAGTATATATGTTGGTCCCGAAAGAGCTAGATTGGTGTATGGGGGGGGGGGGGGGAATACACCAATTCAAAACTTTTTAGGTTTTCTTGTTCAATACTTAAGTATAAGGCTTTAGCTCTCTTGATAACTTAAGATAGCTTGAAGTTGTAAGATAAATCTTCTTATTAGGAAGATTAAGTCTCACTCAAATAATACCTTATATGTGAGTAACAATAATCAAGAGACACAAATACAAATTTAAACTTGATTAAGGTTGTGTGCGGAAGTTGGTGGTTAATGCTCTTTTTAAGATGAAAACGTTTTCTTTCTTGAAGAGTTAAGAACCCAGATTTATATGTATGAGTATGAAGAAGATGATGATGTAAAACAGAAAGTAAAGAACACAAGAGTTAACGTGGTTCGGGATAAACTTCCCTACGTCCACGGCTCGATCAAAACTAGATCGAAATCAACTAAAGTCTCCTTTCTTTTTACTCGTTGAGTACGAGCCACAAGCTTTATCAAATCTAGATAAATACTTGTGATTACACTTCTTCTTCCTAAGATTGAAAACTACAATCTAGGAATATAACTGGATCAAAACTAGATCCTAACTTTGGATTTTGAAACAAACAAATTTCCAGAAAGTAATAGCTTCAAGAACTGTAAACACTCAAGAGAATTCTTGATTTTGAAGGAGTGCTTTGAACGTTGAAAGCTTGAAGTATTTTGAGCAGAGTGAAGGTAGTTTTCGCTTGAATTCTCGTGCCTCTTTCTGGAAGTGAAGGTGGTATTTATAGCCTCAATGAAGAAACTATCCGTTGGAGAAGAAGAGGTCCTTCTTCATTGCATTAATGACTGCATTTAATGCATGGCAGTGTTGTTAAAACACGCGCTGTCAAAGTGAGAGTGGTTACCACCTTTCATGGGATTTCCCAATGTATTGCCATACTGGGAATGATTCACCGTACTGAAATTTTGATATTCTTGTACATCATTCCTTAAAGCATGCTGTTGATGTGACAATACAAGGAGTGGTTGACTTGTGACAAATTTAGGTATGTCGGCAGTCCACCGAGTTACAGTGAGGAGCAGCTTGATTTTAATGTCATAGCAGCTCGCTGACTTTTGTGTTGGAGCTTCATCTCATTCTTCTTTGACTTGAAGCAACCAGATTGTTTTCTCGAATCAGACGATCTGCTATATTAACGTAGAGATGATAAGATTGTTTTTGGACATAACACGATCTGTTGTAGAATAGACCAGTGGGTTTTACTTCTTTTGAAACGCGCTGCTTCATCCACTTGTAATGTCTTGATAACGATCTTGTTGTAGAAATATAGCAGCGGGCTGTTCCTCTAGAAATGTCTTGAGAACGATCTTGTTGAGGAAATAAACCAGCGGGCTGTTCCTTCTTTAACAACGAGCTGCCAAATGACTTGTAGAATATACCAAGTATATTTTGAAACAATTGAAAACTCAAACTCTAAACAAGAGAATCAGATCGTTATAAGTAGACTTGAAATTTCAATCTACTTTTACAATTGTGATCTGCTTAAAACATAATCTAGAAATGAAACTAAGGCAAGCAAGTTGGTATGACAGCTCGTTGTAATTTATGAGAAGCAGATCGTTAATTACTTTGAAAGCGATCTGCTCTCTGTTTAACGAGCTGTCTTACATGAGGGAGTAAACACTTGCAATAATCACTATCATTGTGTCCAGGATATCAAACACAAGAATAAGACAGATCGTTATTTACTTTTAAAGAAAACGATCTGCTTCTTTTACACTTAAGATAATCCTTAATAGATGACAATGATAATTAGGTATCCAAAACAACAAAGTGTAGTTTCGAGTAGCATCATCAAAACCAATATAAATTTCTGGGGTTCCCAACAATATAAGAATTAGAAATTGTTGGTTAGTAGGTAAAGAAGTGAAGTAATGACATAGATAAGATAAGTAATGAATGAGATGTTAGAATAAAAGGATGCAATAGCCGAATAAATTACAGTTATACAAATTGATAAGTAAGTAAAATATAAGAAGAAGAATGAGATTATGAAGTTGTGATTTCATAGAAAAGAGAAAGATTTCTTATCTTTAAATGTTTTAATTAATGTAAGGTTCAGCTGAGAAAGAGATAGAAGCAAAGAAAGAAAGAGACGAAGCCTTGGGATAAATAGATCAATCTATCCAGGTGGGCTTTCTAACCAAAGAATGCACGTGCTAAAGAATTATTTATGATGATATGTTTTATGTTTAAAGAAGTTGACTTGCCTATTTTTGAGCATGTTGCATGTACCTATCTACGCCAGAATTACGATATCGGCCCTATGCCGGACGAGCTGCCGGTAAGGGTTTGTGTACACATTAGACCGTGAGCCGGTGAGCGGACTGACCGGTCAGAGTGTTTGAGGGGGAGGCCTACCTCTCAACACAAGAAAGTAGATATGGTATTTCAGATTTTAGATAAATGTCTGCAGACACATTATATGCATGTTCAGTTTCATTGTTTTCAGAAAAGAAAAGATATAAGAAGCATATGAAGTTTATTTCTTAAAACCCTGTATATGCTAGAGCTGGCAAGTCAATTATATAGCTATAAGAGCAATTTTTAAATGTCTTGGCATGTGTCCACTGAGTGCTTTATGTACTCACGCCCTGCATGTGTTTCTAAATGTGCAGGTTGAGCTGGGAGATGGTGAAGAAGCTGAACACTGTGGTTTATCTTTAGATGTGTAAATATTGAGTGAGATTATGGGTTGTCTTGTTAAACTTTATTGGATATTTTGTAAGTCGAGTTATATGTCGTCATACATATAGCTCAACTACTTCTTCCGTTGCGAAACTTAGTCCTTGATGTTAACTTGAATGTTTGGTACCATTATACTTGGTTAGCCTTTGATATCCATGATGGTATTTCCCTTTGTGAATCATCATGTTTGACCTCTTTTTCCTTGGTTGTTTGAGCTTTACCTTTGATAGATTAAAATCCGAGTTCATAAATTGCAAATATTTTGTTTTGCTAGAAACAGGGCAGCAGGTTGAAACCCCTATTTCGTGAGTTTCATATATCCTAATTCACTGAAATTTGGTACCAATTTAAAGATCTTTTCAATACATTCCCAACGGTTCTTTCGGATCTTAATTCGGAGTCCGAATGAGTAAGTTATGAGCTTTCGAAGTCGAAGTATCCAACCTGCCCTGTTTTTCAGCGAAAGTTATTAAGAGTTTTCTTTGCGATTAAACATCAATTGCAAGATTTTTTCTTAAATTAATTAAGTCATGACCTAATTTCTTAATTAAGAAAGGGTTAAGAAATTGGGCTGTGACAGTTTCTCCAATGTCTCTTTCTTTTTGAATAGAAAGATAACCCATGTGAATCTTGAATAATCATCAATGATGACTAAAGTGTACTTCGTTCCATTTATACTAAGTGGTTTGACTGAACCAAATAAGTCTAAATGAAGTAACTCCAAGATTCTGGTAGATGACTGAGCTGCTTTTCTTGAAAATGATGATCTGGCTTGCCTCCCAGCTTGACACGCTTCACAGATATGATCTTTATTGTATATTTGTTCTGGTAGACCTTCGACTAGCTTTTCTCTTGCAATCTTATTGATTGACTTGAAATTGAGATGGCTTAGTTGCTTGTGCCATAACCAGCTTGTTTCTGATATTGTCTTGGTGACCAGACATGTCTCGATCTGGTTATTCCACTGCACAATATATAATATGTCCTGCAATTTTTTGGTAAGAAGAATTTCATCTCCTTCCTTATTTTTCACAAAACAGTTGTTAGCATAAAAAACAATCTGGTTTCCATTAGCACAGAACTGGCTAACCGAAAATAGATTGTCATTAAGACCCCTCAACATATGATACATTTGTGATGGTGGTCTTGCCAATTGTAATGTTATCATAGCCTCTGGTGTAGCCTTTTGAGTTACAATCAAAGGTTACTTGTGGTCCTTCTCTTTCTACATAGTCTGATAGAGCGTTCTTGTCACATGTCATATGCTTTGAACATCCACTATCAATAATCCAGATTGTTCTCTTTGCTACTCTACTTCTTCTTGCAGTTCTTCGATCCTGCAATTATGAAGTTTTAACTACCCTTTCAACGAGTGGGTGCTTGGTTAGTAGCAAATGTTCCCTTGGGAACCCAGATTAACTTGGTGTTAGGAACACATATGTAGCATGTAATCCTTTTTCTAGCATCATCAGTTCTTGATATAGCTTTGTAAACAGATGGATGATTTCTCTCAATGTTATCCAAGTTGATCTTCTTCTTATTGGTTGACAAAGTTTTGGTAGGTGTCTTCTCCTTCTGATTTTTATCTTTTTTCACAAAGTGAGTAGATTGACCTTTCTTCTGATAGTATCTCTTATCTCCTGATTCCTTCATCATCATCTTCTAGGGTTGACTTTTCTTGTTCTTGAGATCCTTGACTTGATCTGGTATACTCTTTCTTTCAGCAACAAAATGAGTCTCACTAGATTTTTCATTGTATCATAGGCCATCTCTTCCCTTTTGTTGCATATCGATGATCATTTCAGCTCGTTCATGACTTTTGTTGATCTTGCTCATGTTTTTCATGGTTTTCTTTAATTCTTCTTCAACTACATCCTTTTTGTTGATCACATCTTTCACCTTGGAATTTAGTGAGTATATTTATGCATCTTTTGTCTTGATTTGTTCTCCAAAACTACTTATTTGAGTAGAAAACTTGGTATTAGCTTCACTCAAGAACTTTACTGTTTCATTCAGCTTGTCATTTTCTTTTATGACTTCAGAGAATAGTTTTTTTTTATGCTGGTGTACCTTTTGAACATCTCATTAATTTCATCCCATGAAACTTCTGGTTCATCTTCATTTCCTGAATCATAGACAGGGTTATTTGAAGACATAGAAACATGAGAATTTGCCTCGTTCTGTTCAAGCCCGTTGTCCAATCCCATGTAGCATTCATCCCAATCTTCATCTGTTTCTTCTGCATAGAATGCTTCATCATTATCTGATGAACTATCAGACAGATGACTTGAACTGCTTGAGTCTTCTTTAGCTATCATGGCCTTGCGTTGAGTTTTCAGTTTCCTATCTCTTTTAGCTCTTAGCTCTTCTCTTTGACTCTTTGACAAATCAGGACAATCTGTCTTGAAGTGACCTGTTCTGCCACTGCCATAACAAGTATAATCAGTAGGGTTGAAGTTTTTACCATTACTTTTTGCATCAGCTTTCTCATCATATCGTTCTGGTTCTTTATTCTTCTGATATCTACCCTTGTTATCTTTATAGAACCTTCGGTATTTTCTTTATCTGATTTCCATCTTATCCATCCTCTTGGAAATCATGGCAAACTCCTTAAGTAGCTTATCATAACCTCCTTCTTCTGGTGCTGCAGTTAGTGCTGGTTAATCTGCTTTGCACTTCGCTTTGAAGGCAGTCTCTTTCTCCTTCTTTGAACTGCTTTCATTCTTCTTGTTTGAAGAATAATCTGATCCATGAATTCTTTTGATATCAAATTCGTGAATAGCCAGATGATCAAATAATGCTTCAACGAACAGATCATTGAAATCAACACGTAGTAGCTGCATAGCAGAGTAGATCTCCCAACTTGGTGGTAATGCTCTGAGGATTTTGAGGTTCTTTTCTCTCTGTGTATACTTGTTTTTGTTGAATGCAGAAACTTCAAGTAACACTTCAATAAACCTATTCTTCATTTGTTCAATGGTTTCTCCAGGCTTCATTTTGAGTTCATCGAACTTGTTACAAGCCAGAGATAGCTTGTTCTCGATCATTGCTTCAAAACCTAAGCTTAGTTCTTTCAATGCTTCCCTCATCTCCTTGGTTGTATCAAGATCTTGGATCTTAGCCAGATGAACACCTTTCACCGTGCTAGAGATGATTCCTTTGGCAAAGTCATCAAGATTTGCTTCATGCCGTTCTTCAGAAGTATACATTCTGGGATCTTTAAGCACATATTCTTTAACTGGGCCAGTTTCTGTAATTCGAGTCTTCTCTTCTTGGATCACCAATGGTCCTTCCTCTATCACTTTCCACATCAAACAGTGATGAGTTTTGAGGCACATCTTGATTCTGAAACTCCATTCTCTATATCCTTGGATGGAGAATTCTTCACATGCCCTAACAACAGATGATTCCATAATGAAAAATAGGATGCTAGTGAATGAAAAGGGTTTTCCGAGAACTATTCAATTTGACCACGCAGGTTTCACCCTTGTGAAAAAAGAAACAATGGTCTTATGAACCACTGCTCTAATACCACTTGTTGGTCCCGAAAGAGCAAGGTTTGGTGTATGGTGGGGGGGGAATACACCGAATACAAACCTTTCAATTTACTTGACTATTTAATTAGAGAGATTAAGCTTTCTGGAAAACAGATTGCTTAATTGTGACAAAACAGATCGATGACCAGATCGATCTTGGTTTGTCCTGACAGAAACTCTCAAGTGAATAACACTTACGTAGAAATCAACACTACAAGAAATTCACTCATAGATAACGGCGAAATGTCGTTATCTATACGTGCAAAAATGTGTTAAATAAACTGCTGTAATCTATGTGCACACGCTCATAGATAATGCTTAGCCCTGTTATCTATATACACTTTACATAACAGTACAAACCGCTATCCATTCATACTTTTATGTAATATATTGTACACTTAGATTACATTTTTGTTCCACGTACATAATGATTTGTTAGCGTAATCTATTTAAAGGTATATATATCGGTTGTAGGCGTTATGTAATGTATTTTGTACGCTTTGTATTGTTAGTTTAGAAAGCGCTTCTTAATCATATAGATAACAGTTGTTTGCCGTTATAAAATGCTTGTAAAATATATTATGTATTGTTTCTTTAGATTACACTTTTGGTCACTTAGATAACGATTTTGTATCGTTATCTTAAATATTCAAATTTCTTTTGTCATCCAATTTATATTTAAAAAATATTAATTAATAATATAACGAAAGACACCAAATAATATCATATTAAACCTGCTTAAAATATTTACTACCATGCAAATATTCAACAAAAGTATGTACAAGCCAAATATATCAAATGTGTTTGAAACAAAAGAATACTCATTTTATAAGTCATAGTTTGTCTTCACATTGCACCTAAATATATGCCAAAATATCTTCCAACACTAATATCATCCATGAAACTCAGAAAAAAAGTTCTTCATCACATTGTACCTGAAAAGTAATATTAATGCAATTAAATAATAATCAATAAACACAAAGATTAAAATTTTAGAAACAACTACTCCACACACAAATAGACAAAATATGAGAGCATCAAAGTGAAAACACGTCAACATTAAATGATAAACCATATTGCAACAGCTTCATCTGACTACTCCACACACAAATAGACAAAATATGAGAGCATCAAAGTGAAAACAAGTTAACATTAAATGATAAATCATATTGCAACAGCTTCATCTAACTTGAAAATACCTCACATACAACTATTATATGAGTCTACAATCATCTTATCAGTTTTACTCATGCTCGAATGACGAACATTGCAATTTTGAGAAACAAACTTCAAAATCTAATCTTTTTCAACCTTCCAAATCAAATATCCCATGAAAAATTAGCTCAGTTTCAGTTTCAAATCAACCACACCTATTATCATTCAGCCAACATATAAATTATAATTTGGCAACATGTGTAATTATAGAATGATGGGCACTTTCACTACTAGAAAAATGAGCATAGATGACTGATCATAGATGACATTTTTTGAAAACAATGTCATCTATGAGCGCTTTTTTTGCATAGATGACATTTTGAAAAAAATATGTGATGTATGAAGTGTCTTGAAAAATATAGATGAAATTTTGTTAAATAATTTCATGGTATAGTGTCATCTATCTATTGCTTAGATGATAATATCATTGAAATATCATCTATGTGTGTGTTTTAATTTAATATACATGACACTTTATTAAAAAATGTCATGTATATTAGTGTTTTTTGTAAAATAGAAAACTTAAAAAAAATTCTTATCTCTTCTTCTTTGTGCGTTCATGCCCCATCCCTGCCCCTCCCTTTTCTTATTCAAATTACCCTGCTCTGAATCTCTCTTGCTCTCGGCCTCACTATCTCAACACACAATCAACTTCTCCCTCTCGGCCTCACTCTGCTCTGAATCTCTCATGCTTATCGGCAAATTACCCTTGCTTATCGGCCTCACTTTGCTCTGAACTTCTCCATAACCTTTGTCGCTGTGCATCTTCTCGGCAAAAACTCCTATTCGGCAGGGTTCTAGCACGATGCATCTTCCACTCGACGGAGAAGTCTCCCAAGTAAATTTTTCTCTATCTCTTTCATTCTCTATTTGATTGAAACTCTAGCCTATGCCCTAACCTAAGTCTTTCCCCTCATCCACTAGTACAAATTTAGTAATACACTACAGTCCATACACTACGGTTTTATCATTGACCGTAGTGTATGTGCGTTTTTTTGGTAAAGACTACGCTTTAAAAAATAAAGCGTAGTGTATGTTAGTCATAGACTACGGTTTCTAAAAACCGTAGTGTATGTGCATATTTTTTTAGTACATATACTACGGTTTTTTAAAAATCGTAGTATATGTGCGTGTCTTTTTAGTACATAGACTACGGTTTTTAAAAACCGTAGTGTATGCGCGTGTAGTTTTAGTGCATAGACTACGGTTTTTAAAAACTGTAGTGTATGTGCGTGTAGTTTTAGTACATAGACTACAGTTTTTAAAAACCGTAGTGTATGTGTGTTTGATTTTAGCCATTCCCTTCACTTTCAACCAAGAAAATCATCTGTTCATCACAAATTTTCGTCGACTGAAGCTTGGAGGGGGGAAACCCTAGGTTTCTCCGCCACCCTCTGGGTGCGCCGCCGGTGAGCTCGGTGGTGGCGCTGGCCGGAATAGCACTCCTAAACAACACTTTGAACAACTCCTAACCATTATCCGTCGTTTTTGTGAGCGATTCAAATCGGGAAGATTTGAACCAGCGAGCGCGACCTCCAAATCGGGAAGCTTGGAGGGGAGAAACCCTCGTGTTTTGCTTGCGTGCTCGATTTCATTTTTATTTTTCCCGTTTGTTTTGAAATGGAGGCTGAAGAGTTATTCCATTTCGATGTAGAATGCTGGAATCCTCGTACAACATGCTGTTTGGAAAGCTGGCGCTCAAATGCCTCTTCGATGACTATTACGAGGAAGCGAGGCATTTCAGCACGAGAATTATGCTTAAGCCGATCGAGGATCCGCATGTTGATTTGATTGCCAACGTATCCGTTGTTTAATGGCTGGTTTGCGTTGGAATTATGTGATTGAGTTTGCTATTGCTTTTTCCTTTTGTTATGAGATTTCATTTTACGAATCTAAATAGGAGGAATTTGAAGGAGTGATATGATATGACTAAGGCGTTGAAAGTTCTGAATTTTATTTTAGCTCTTTGAATTTTCTAAAGGATAGTATTATATGCCAATCATTAATGATTATTTGGATATATATGGTTTAGTTATCTATTTCCTTATTGGTGACTTTTGGTTGTTAGATTTTGTTTCTTAGTTTTTCAAATTTTGAATGTTAGAGATGAGCTATAGTTTTGCAGTCCAGTTGAATGCCATAGACAGCGTACTATGTGATATTAGATAGGTAAATCTTGCATTTACATAGTTACTTGAAATAAAGGTTGTGGTGTGTAGTGTTCCTTAGCTTGTTCAGGTTGCTGGTCCACTAGATCACAAGCCATATGAGAATATTATAGGAAATGCACAGTTTCGCTGGCAAAGGTTTTGAAAACTACTTAGACATGTAATTAATTTATCATTTTAGTTATCTCCTGATGCAGTGCTACTAAAGCTCCACTTTTTCTTTCCAGTGATGTTCTTGATCCTCACACATTTGTTGATCTATCTGTTTCAAATTCAGATCCGTAAGATCCAACCCTTGTATAGAACCTTTTATATCATCTGCTTCTGTATTGAAAACTGCTAATGTTCATTCTCTATATTTGTTTCATATCCAGAACTCTAGTGATGAGAACCTGTGCATACCACCCGAAGTATGGATTGGGAGCATTTGGCATCTTCCCAATTATTTTAAAACAAAGGTTACCTTCGGATTTTCAATTCAAAAAGTGTGCTTTATTGAGAAGTTTGTATATTCTTGTCCATTTGTTTTCTTCATGACATTTTTGACCAATCAGAAAATCTCCTGAAGATTATGGCATCATGGGTTTGAGATTTGGCTCTTCAAATCTTTCTCTTGGAGCTACATTTGTCCCATTTTCAGGTAAACTCATTTAAGTAATTCAGAGATGGCTCTGGATATATGCTGTGCGAACAAGTGGAAGTCTTTCAAATTTAGTTGTTTCTTATGCAGCGGCTGATGAACTCCCCAAGACCGCATGGTTAGTAAACAAGATGGGAAAATTAACTGCTGGGGTGCAATATGAACCAATGTGTAAGTTATTTCTGGCTTCCGCAAAAATATTTAATTTTTGAATTGATGATTCTATCACTCAAATTGTTCTGGAGGTTCTGCAGTCGGAAGCAAAGATGGAGCTAGATACAAAAACTTAGCAAATTGGAGCTGTGCACTGGGTTATGGGCTAGGATCAGGCAGTCCATTGAGCCCGTCGTTCAACTTTGGACTCATTTTATAGTTTTAGAGTTCCTCCTCAATCTTTGGCTCATTCTGCCTTGACAATTCAACTTATTTTTTTCTAAGTCAAGTTATTTTATAACTTTTACATTGGCTACTAAGATTTTTTTTGCTCCATTAGAAAATGATTGGTGTGCCTAGTAAAGGTCAATTGGTAAAGTTTCTCTCTGGCTCTAACATGTTAAATTACTGAATTTTTAAGATGAGTGCTCAAAACAGAAGTGTAGGCAAGCTGATATGAAATAATATTATCAATTCAGTTCATAAACAAATATTAAATGTCAGATGCCATGCTGATGTAGGTGATGCTATTTACTTCCCAATTTCATACAACTATCTCATTTCCTAGTATATATCAAAGATAATGGATGTTGGTGAAGATAGCCAAACTCTTGCTTGTACACCCTCAGAGAAATATCTTGCACTTGCATTATCATGATTTATGAATTACGGTCTCAATGTACTGTTCAGGCATGCTATATCTGTGATGTGATAGTATTGATACTTGTATCAAGAAGCCTCTCATTTCCCTGCTTATCATGTCTTGTTTTATTCTGTCCATGCATCCTACTTACAACCCCATCTTAAAATCTTCTGCAGTTTATTGCTTCTTTCTACCAGCATGTCGTGTATATACTGTGTTCACTGTCATTGTTATCCTTATGTGGCTACTTATAATCACTACCACTTGAATTTCATGTTAACTATTAGCTGAATGAATATTCTTCTTCATTATAACTTGATACGAATACCATCTCAAATATGCCAAAGCATGATTATAAATGTTGTAAACTGTTTAATTATCTGAATACCACCTCAAATGTATCCAAATTTGACATTGAACTATATAATTAGTTTTGCATATAATGCAGTTGACTGTTTAATTATCTCAGTTTCCTATTGTGATTATAAATGTTTATTTTGCTATTTTAATGATTAAACTTGTAAAAATTGATGTTATCTTAAATGAAGCAGCCTCCAATTTGTTTGTACGGTTGCTTGCAGCGTGATTTATATGATTGAATTGTTCTAGACATGAGGTTTGTTTCTTTATTTTGGAACTGACCTTATTGTTTATATTGTGCAGGATCCTTTATTAAACATTGATTTGAATAGCAACTGGAATGGGAATTGGTCCCGACTCTGTCCTACCTATAAGGTTCTTTTCTTGCCATTTTCAAATATAAATGAACCGTGAATTGTTGATCTCTTGTGAAATATATGTTGATGTATACTGTTTAGTGTCTTACATGTTTTAATAAGTGAGTTACATGACACACACCTTCTAGATAATAAGACCTGTTCGCTCTAAGAATTGTGCCGTATGTAGACGCGGTCTGGAACGGTTTGACCATCACTACCCTTGGATTTCAAATTGTGTGAGGAAGGAACATGCTTTTTAAAGTTTTTTAATAGTGGGCATGCAATTTTATCTGTTGTCTATATACATGGAAGAATTTTGAGTTGTTTGTTGCTTCCCTTTGATGCTCATATATTTTATATGTATGTTGTCCATGTATAGACTTTAGCATGTGATGATCAATCCTAATTAATACAAATAGAAACATAACAACCTTTATTTGGTTTAACGTTTGTAGCTTTGTCTCTTGTTTCTCATGATCTTGTTATTAATTTTGCAGGGCAAATGGATCATGTTTGGTTTCATCAATAACTCTTGCATGTATCGGGGACACAATCCTAATTTAAGAAGTCCAAAGTTGAAAGTGAGGGTAGAAGAAAGTGTTACTTTAAATTAATGTATTTAATTAATTACATTTTGGATGGAATGATTGTTTATTCTTTAGATGTATTACATTATGAATCTATTTTGATATAATGAAATTGTGGATTCTTTAATCTTATTGTTGTCATTATATATTTTTTAATTTTTAATTTGAGATTTAATTTTAAATTAAATATAATATATATTTATATAAAATAAATTATATAAAAAGGTTAGTTAATATAGTATAGACTACGGTTTTTCTCAAACAACCGTAGTCTATGCTTATGATAGACTACAGAAAATAATAGATACACTACAAATAAAAAGCGTTGTCTATTTAACCTCATACACTACGGTTTTTTCGAGAAAACCGTAGTCTATACTATATCATACACTACAGTTTTTCACAAAATCGTAGTCTATTTTAACTCAAACACTACGGTTTTTTCAATAAACTGTAGTCTATACTGAAACATATACTACGGTTACATGAAAAACTGTAGTGTATAATGGTACATACACTACGGTTGAATGTTGAACTGTAGTAATTGATATGAATACACTACGGTTTTGTCTACATAGACTACGGTTTTTAACCGTAGTCTATGTGGAGAATAGACTACGGTTTGAGAACCGTAGTATATACCAATGAGTATACACTACGGTACTATAGACTACGGTTCTAAAAGGTCATAGACTACGGTTCAAAATCATAGTCTATGAGCGTTTTTCTACTAGTGATCTCACTCTGTTGTACCTCTTCTATGTAAGTTTTGTCCTCTCATTTTCTTGTTTTCTTATAATTTCAGTTGCATGTTCTTAATTGTTGTAAGATTTTGA
>JAPKLX010000256.1:245479-322551 GCA_026898415.1 Leonotis leonurus
CGTTCGAATATCATTTATTTTGGAATTTAAAAAGACGGGGTATTACAAAAGGCCAGCCAATTCATGTGGCATATAATCAAAAACCAGAAACAAGCTACACGACATGATTTCTGAGCATCGTCAACAAAAAATTAATCAACTGCATCTCTACTTATTGTGAAGAATCAAAGTAGCAAATCCTTATATTTTGCTCGATCATAACTATCTATATAAAGGGTTTTAAGAAAAACCGAAATATGTTATAAACTAATGTACGTCCCTACTATGTACATATAGAAAATCAGAATCATTGGATAAAAGAATTGAGAGATATGACATTTCAAAGTTGGCTACTCAAAGTTAGATATTTTTTGGAAATTTGACAGATTTTGTGTGGTTTTTCATGATCTTTGAAGGCTCCTAACTTTCAATTCATAGATCACATAGATATGATTTATATCATTATAGAAACCTTGTAATGTTGGCTATTTAAGTGAAAAGAAAACACTCAAAAATACTGCTTTATCAGAGAGATATGAATAGTCAAACTTGGGTTGCTGAAACAGTCATAGAGCTATCTCTACGCAGCAAACTTTGAAAATTCATCATAAATCATATAAAACTCCGATTCAATCGATTCAAGTTGGAGAATCACCCTAACTCCTTCTATTTTTAGTTTCAAGAATTAAAACACAGAAGCATACCACTTAAATTACTGAACGAACAGAGTTTCAGCTGCAGATTTATGTTCCAGAATTTAACTTTGTGAGGGGATATCTAACACTTCTAATTACCCTACTATTAAGGTGGTAATACAACTCTATAAGAAAAAAACTGTCCGCTTCCTTCAGACTATTTCTTCTTCTTTTGTTCTCTAAATAAAACACCTAATATTATCTATAGCTTCAACGTCATCATTCATTCATCATCAGCACCTGCCCTCCCCAATACCATAAATAACCCCATCATCATTATTGCCAAATGATCACTTCAAAACCATTTTAACATTCAGACGTTAAAAACTAAAAACGTCGGCCGCCGACTTCACACGCGCAACTCTATATGCATATATATAACTTGGAATGCACACAGGAAAATCTCTGAAAACAACAGATATCAACAGGGGAAATACAGTGTCGTACGTTGAACAATAACTCAGCAAAAAAAAAAGAATAAAAATAAAATTACAGTCAATACCAATCTCCAGTTTCAGGAAGATGAATAATTAAAGAACAAATCAACTGCACCGCTTCTGATTCCTTCTACTTGAGGAAATTACTAGCGCTGCTATACACTGAATCTCTCCCTCATTGCTCAATGCTAATCCATTATATTTATTTATTGCAGAATTTTATTGATGAATAAATTTATCATAATTTTTGCCAATTATCAGTACCATGTCGCATATAATCTGAGAATCGATGAATCTCTTTATGGTGTGATAAACGTAACAAAGAGAAAGAATAGCAAAATATTATTCATTTCAAGCCAATAGCTTGAACGCATCACTTCCTTGGAGAATTCACATGCTCTTGACGAGTAAGCAATTACAGAGTCTACTCTTCATATTTGATTCATGACCTGAGCATTATTCTGTCTTTTATGCAAATTTGACCACATAACTACTCTTTCAACTGTTAACTCAGTGGGGTTATAGCTTAATTTATTTTTACCAATAATAGTACTAACATCTAAATTCCAAAGAGCAGACAAATTTATGCTAAATCTGAAAGGTTCTCAATTTGATTTACAATAGGATTTGGGCTCAAGCATGTAGTTCAAACACATTCATAGAACATCTAAATATTTTGACAAAAAATGCATTAAACTTATACCTGAGGACAAGAAGTCGAAGGTGGAGGTGCAGCAGAGGCGACACCAAGGCAGATACACGGCGGCGGCAGGGGCTGGGCAAAGGATACAACTGGACGGAGGGGGCTGTGCAGAGGTTCATTAGAGTCGGAAAGAGTGTAATAGAGAGAGGAATGGTAGCTAACCTACCTGGAAGGCAAGGCAACGGCGGCGGAAGGTCGACGGGGTCAAAAGGGGGTCGGCGGCGAAATGAGCTACATCTGCTAGAATAAAATCGAGGAATCTTAGTAAGAGAGATAGGATGAGATAGAGAGAGGGGAGGGAGGGAACATACCTGGCCGGAGAGAAGACGACGGCGACGGGCAGAGCGGAGTGGCGTTGAGCTCCAATGCGGTGGTGCAGTTGAGAATTTTGGTGGGTTTGTATTATTGTGATGGGGGAAGAGAGTGGGTGAATAGGGTTTTGGAAGGGAAAAAATTTCAAAATCTAAAAGTTAATATATAAAATGTTACGTCTTTTTTCAAGTTGTAGTAGTAGCCTAGATGGTTTTGGAGTATTTATACTCTTGATAGACCAAGGTTCAATCCCTCATAAGAACTTTTTTATTTATATAATGTATTTTGTCCAAAAAAGAAAATTTCGAAACTGAAATTAATACATAACATATTACGATTTTTTCAAGTTTTTGTAGTAGTTTAGATGACTTATTTTAATTTACACTTTTAATAGACCAAGGTTCAATCCCTCATAAGAAGTTTTTTATTTATATAATGTATTTTGTCTAAAAAAGAAAAATGCATATAAATAACGATTATTTGTTAACATTATTCATTAACCGTTATAAAATGTTTATCTAACACTTAATAAAGTTAACGGTTGTTGCAAAATTGTGTAGATTAGTGAATAAAGCAACTGAAATTTAAAATGCTGAAAGTAAATAACACAGCTGTTTACGTGGTTCGGGAAACCCCCTATGTCCACGGTCCAATCCAAATTGGATTAGATATCCACTACTAGGATACTCTTCTTATTTATACTCGCTGAGAACGAGCCACAAGTTTCAAGAACAATCTGCTTTGAAACTTGTGCACGAATAAGGGCGTGTCCCTTTACAACTTACAGAAAACTACTGTAACTGGATCTCTTCACGTTAATCCACTTGAAAACTACTAGCTAGCGAAGATCTCCTTCCTTCTTCTCGATAAGACAGACTTGAATCGAGGTGTGATTTTGATCACGAACGGCTTAGAACACGATCTAGTGAGTAGAAACCTTCTCAAGTAAATGCTTCGATGGATGAGATGATTTTTGGGCAGAGTAACAGCTTGTTGATCGTAGATAATAGTCTTGTGTCCTCTTCTAGTCTTTGTTCCAGGATTTTATAAGTGTAGAATTTTAAATTCTAACCGTTGAGCTTGATTGGTTTGAAGTAAATGTGATTTACCAGTCAAGGATAGTGAATCCCTAAATTATCTCCTCTTGCCTTTGGAAAGTTTGACTGAATCTTCAATAAATATGGAAAGCAAATCGTTGACAGATATTACTTTCCTTCTTCATGTATAGATTGATTCTCCTTCCATTTTGATAGCTCGCGTGATGTGGCAATAAGTTTGGGATTCTTCATCAGTTAATATGGCATAACACGTTATTTCCATTTGACTGATGAATGATCTGATATCATCAGGTTCATCTTTAGACATCGATCTAGTCACACCAGATTGATATCGATCTGGTCATAGTCGATCTGGTCTTCAGAAAATATGCTTCAAGGCATGGTAGATTCTTTTGTGAATGTCTTGGCAGAACTGACTGATTTGACCATTTGTTACCTCATCTTCTTGCTTCAATCTGCTGGTGATCATCTGGTCCACGGACAATAAAGAAAACAGAATGATTTCTATAGGATGAGATCCTTTACATTCCAAGTCATTTTCTAATCTGGACTAAGATCATGTTCTTTATCAGATTCACTTTATATTGTAGTGATCTGATACATGTAGAACATATTGAGATCTAGAGAGACAGAATGTAATCGAAGTGTGTTTCGAGAGAACATCATCAAAACTTAAAATAATGTGGGGTTAACAACAAGAATACTCGTCACACTCATCTTCCATCCATGAGCAGTAAAATAGAGCGACTTTTCGTGGAAGATAGGAATCTAGGATAACTGTTATAATCTTGTGAAATCCTACACATAATACAAGATATTGTTAAGTATGGATTATGTGTACCAGAGCAGATCGATTTAGGCGATCTGTTGATCAACAGGTGGTCAAGGATTTTGCAATATTGCATAATCATGAAATTGCAGTAATGAGCATACATAAGTCATTTTAACAAAGAATTAAATAGGATTAAGGCAGTTTGAGTACCAATTAAGCATAAATTATCCCGACTAACTCTTTTCCCAGTTTATTGACATATAATTTAATACTCCCTCCGTCCCAGGTGAGTTGTCTCACTTACCAAATAAGGGTGTCCCCCTTCACTTGTCCCATTTCCTAAAAAGGAAAGAATAAAAGTGTAATAGAGGGAGTTAATGGTAATAAAGTAGGTGAAAGAAGAAAAAGATGAATGAAGTAGGTGAAAGAAGTATGTGAAAGAGGTAAATTAAGAAGATAATAAAGAGTGTATTGGTTTGCGATCCGAAAGCAAAGTGGACAACTGAGGTGGGACGGAGGGAGTAATTAATTTCATACAGAAACATGCTTAATCACATCAGAAAAACAAATTACTAAACATGATTACAGACATTGTAGTAGTTCATAGAGTTCACCATGTTATTATCAAGAACATAGTAAAATATGAAACCCTAGAGCATGATTCTAAAACACACACTAAAAATGTAAACCTTTGAAAGCATGTATCTTTGCAAAAAGCACATTAATGGTACGATCCTATGATGATTGTACGTTGCATGAGGCTCGGGCAAGCGCTTGGCATCGATTTGATGAAGCGTCTCATTCGAAGGAATTGGAGATGCGTGAGACGATGAAGACGAAGATTCAGAGACAAACATGTTATATAGGCAAATAATGAACGGATGAGATGAAAGCACAAAAAGTAAAATCATTTAATGGTTGAGATTACTCCCTGAGTTTAATCATTTGCCGCCCAAAACACTCTTTGTCTTTACACGCTATCTCCATTCTCTCTCTCAAAATGTCACATCATCTCCTCGATGCTAGTACCGAGGTGTGCAGTCATTAATGTTGGTCCTTTCGACTTACTTTTTCTGACCAAGAGTGACTTTTAGTATTATTTAATTAAACATATATTTCAATAAATGATAATAATGAATAATCATTAGACATAAATAGAGAGACAGAGAAATAAATAGCATTTATATCTCCAGCGTGATTCCCCCTTAATCCATGCCTAACAGATTTTTTTCACCATTTTCTGGGCTTGGTTACCTGCCTTTGTGTAACCACCTGCTAAGAACAGATGGCTTGCAATATATTAGAGTTTTTATAACAGTCAGTTGCACGTGATATTCAAATAGATCTGTTGATCGAACTGTACTTTACTTACATCTCCTGTAAGAACAACCTGTTAGTAATAATATGTAATATATGAATTGAATTAGTCATTGAATCGATTGGTTTGAATGATCTGTGATGCATTGATGATTCCAGGTCATTATTTTGCATAAAAGGAAATGAACAGCTCGCTGTATTTGATTTTTTCATTGATGACAGCTAGTTGTTCCACTAACCAACAATATTATTCGTCATACAATGATCTATCCATTTAAATGTATAAATACAGTTAGTTATATGAGCAAGTATTATAACAGATGGTTAATAAAGAAAATAATATGTATTTTATACTTAAGCATTTTGTTTATATAAATTTACCAAATCCAACTTCCCACACAGCATCTTGAAACGATCTTCTGCAAGTGCCTTTTTGAGAATATCAGTTCGCTGCACATCGGTATGAATTTTCTCGATCTAGATGTTCTTCTTTTCGACGTGATCGCGAATGAAATGATTTCGAACATCCACATGTTGCAGCGAGTGTGAAGTATTGGGTTTTGTGTAATTGCTATCGCGCTGGAGCTATCACAGAAGATGGGCACTGCGTCCATATAAACCTCGTAGTCCTTGAGTTGTTGCTTTAACAACAAGATTTGAGTGGTACAGCTCCCTGCAGCCATGTATTCTTCTTTTGTAGTTGAGGTTTCAACCGAGGTTTGCTTCTTAGAAAACCAAGAAATGAGCTTCTTCCAAGAAATTGGCAAGTCCCAGATGTGGATTTCCTATGGATCTTGCAAGCTGCATAATCAGAATCAGAATACCCAGTTAGCTCAAAATTATCATCACAAGGATACCACAAACCAATCTCGGTTGTGCCTTCGAGATAACGCAATATTCTTTTAGTTGCTTCCATGTGAGACTCCTTTGGATTAGCTTGGTACCTAGCACAAACACCAACAACGAAAGTAATATCAGGTCGACTGGCAATTAGATAAAATAATGAAAAGATAATACCACGATACTGTTTTATATCGGCTGCTTTGCCAGGTACATTTGGACCGATCTGCCCATTTGTTTGCATAAGGATCTTCACGGGTTTGCTATCCTTTACTCTAAATTTGGTGATTAGATCGTTGATGTATATGGATTGGTTTATTAAGATCCCCTCAGCAGATTGTTTGACCTGCAAGCCTAGGAAAAATTTCATTTCTCCCATCATAAACATTTTACACTTATCCTGCGTAAGCTTGCTAAATTTGTTACAAAGAAATTCAGATTTAGAACCAAAAATAATATCATCTACATATATTTGAACCAAAAGGATATATTCTTTGACTTTGATGGTGAATAATGTTTTATCCATTGGTCCTCTTTTGAATCCCAATTTTAGCAGGAAGGTGGATAAATTTTCATACCAAGATCGAGGAGCTTGTTTCAATCCGTATACGGCTTTGACTAGCCTATACACCTTGCTCTCATCTTCTTCTTCGGGCCCAGGAGGTTGTTCCAAATAGACTTCCTCTTCCAAAATTCCATTAAGGAAGACATTGTTAACGTCCATTTGAAACACCTTGAATCGTTGATATGTTGTGTAGGCTTGAAACAATCTTATAGCTTCTAATCTTGCCACTGACACAAATGTTTCATCAAAATTGATTCCCTCATATTGATAGTAACCCTTTGCAACTAACCGTACTTTATTTTAGACCACCTCTCCTGTTTCATCCCTCTTTTTCTTGAAAATCCACTTCATCCATATGACTCCTTGATGCACAGGTCGATCAACTAAGTACCACACTTCATTCTTCTTGAATTCATTCAGCTTTTCTTGCATGGCATTAGTCCAGTCTGCATCTTGTAAAGCTTCAAAGGCATCTTTAGGTTCTATGTGAGACATGTAGCAGCTGAGTAGTGCACTTTCTCCATGCATTCTTCGTGTTTTTACTCTATCAGTTGGGTTCCCAATAATGAGCTCGGTTGGGTGGCTATCTACCCATCTATTTCGCCTTTTCATTTCTTCCTCTGAAACTTTGAGTTTGGGTTCAGCAGGTGGATCTTCAAATTTAGGATGATCTGTGGATGAAACATTAAAAGGATTATCATCATTTATATCAAGTTTAGAGAGGTCGTTACTTATATCATGTAGAGGTGACTGTTGATTTTGAGTTGGAACAGATTGAGGGACAGGTGGTTCGTCAACAGATAGTTGAGAATCATCATCACTTTGTGTTCCCCCTTGATTTGTTCCCCCTTATTGTGTTTCCTCTACAGCAGGTTGATCAACTTATTCTCATTGTTCTTCTTCTTTTCTTGGACTCTATAATAGAGTGTCATTGATGAGTCGATCTATGGAGTTTCTCAACTTGGTTGCTGAGTTTTCATCATTTGAAGAGGAAGGACAACCTGTATCTGAAACCTCAAAAGTAGATTCATCAAATACCACATGAGGTGTAACCTCCACAACTAAAGTTCGTCTATTAAAAACACTATATGCTTTGTTAATGTCGGAATATCCTAAGAAAATTCTTTGATCAGCTTCGCTATCAAATGTTTTAAATTGTGTCTTACCATTGTTGTGAATGAAACACTAACAACCAAATGAACGGAAATATTTGATGCGAGGATTCCTGTTATTCCACAGCTCGTATGGAGTCTTCCCGTGGCGTAGAGTTATGACAGACTGATTATGTGTACATGCCGTGTTTATGGCTTCTGCCCAAAATTTCTTGGGAAGGTTGATTTCATTGAGCATCATACGAGCTGCTTCCTTCAGCGATCTATTGCGTAGTTCCAAAATTCTATTTAGTTATGGTGTACGAGCTGCTGATGTTTGATATTGAATCTCCATCCTTGAGCAATAGGCTTCAATCATATGGTTGATGAACTCCGTTCCACGATTTGATCGAATTGTGATGATGGAGGTTCCTTTTTGGTTGGACAGCTTGTTGAGTAGATCAAGTAGCTTTTCCAAGGTTTCCTTTTTTTTTAAACATGAAAACAACCCACGTAAATCTAGAAAAATCATCTACAATTCCGATTGTGTATTTTCTACCGTTAACACTTAAAGGAGACAATGGTCCAAAGAGGTCAAGGTGGAGCAGTTCAAATGTTCTTGACGTTGAGTGAGCTGCCTTTGAAGAGAATGAAGCTTCAGTTTGTTTCCCAGCTTGGCATGCTTCACATACGTGATCTTTGTCGAACACTTGATCAGGTAATCCCTCAATTAGCTTGTCGTTCACCAGCTTGTTAATGGATTTGAAGTTTAGATGGATTAGACATTTGTGCCATAACCAGCTGATCTCCATGTTGGATTTTGTCACGAGACATGTATCGATCGATCTATTCATCCCATTGTACAATGTATAACCTGTCCTGCAAAATCCTAGTAAGAAGAATTTATTCCCCTTCTAAATTTCTCACTAGACACTTGTTAGATGTAAACTCTATTCTCTTATTATTAGCACAAAATTGGCTAATTGAGAATAGATTATGATTCAAACCCTCTACATATGAGACATTAAGGATAGTAGTTTTGCCAACTTGGAGGTTAACCTTTTGTGTAACCTTTAGAATCACCTCCAAAGGTAACTAATGGTCCGACGCACTCCTTGTAGTTGATAAGTAATTATGTGTTATACATCATATATTGTGAGCATCCGCTATCCAGTATCCATACCACGCCCCGAGTTGCATGCGTTCTTCTCATCGATCTACTATCCTGCAATACAAATTTACTCAACTACCCTTCTGATAGATGGTGCTTTGCTAGTAGACAAAGTTCCTTTCGGAACCTTAATTTGTCTAATTATGGAAACATTCTGAGACGGCCTGATCTGTTTGCTGCTGAAATCTATGTAGACGATCTGTTTCCGTTTGGCAGGTGGTGGTAATGTAACGATCTGCTTCTTGGGAGCAGATGACTTGAAGAACTTCTACTTCTGTGGAGTAGGTGTTTGGTAGCTTCTGTTGTGCTGGGGAGCAGCTCCCTGTTAAGTTGTCGATGCAGGTTTCTGAAGTTGATGAGCAGGTGGTTTGCCATTTTGATACGCAACTCCATGAATATCGAATTTCTTTTGTGGGTTGGTTTAATGTTGTTGTTTGGGCTGCTGCTTTACCAAGATTGTTTACGGCTGTTTTGGATTGTTATTGTTGGAACTCTACAACCTTGTCTTTACCTCTTTCCTTGACAAACTTACCTAAAGGAGGTCATATATCCACTCCATCAAAACCTAGGCCAATACGACCTGTTGCCCTTCGCTGCATGTTATTGATCATCTGAATCCTATCTTCTTACTTGTGTATCGAGTGATTGATCTTAGCACTTAGGTCGTTAACTTTGTTGTTTGCAGAAGCTTCTCGGTCAATCAAGTCAGAGATTTTTGCATTGAGCGCGTAAATCTCATCACTCTTTCTTTTGAGTTGTGTCATTAGCGCGTTTTCTCTGTCATTGAACGAGCTGCTGATGCTCTTCATTTCTTGGATGGTGGTTGCCATCCTTGCATTTTCTCTGATTGCATGCATGAACATCTTGTTCAATCTAGCATGATCTTGAGTTTGGTGAAGTCATCCATTGAAATGTCTTATTCTTCTTCACCAGAGTCACACACAAGTGGATTAGAAGAATAAGAAACTTGAGATTTTACCTCAGGATTGTCGAATATGTTGTCGTGTCCCGTGAAGCATTCATCACATTCATCCTCTTCATGATCAAGAGCGACAAATGCTTCATCATTTTCTGACAAGATGTCCTACAGGTGGCTTTGGGTAGCGTGCTCTTCAGCTAGCATGTCTTTTCGTTGATCTTTCAGCTTCTTGTCTCTTTTGGATCGAAGCTCATCTCTTTCCGCCTTTGACATGTTGGGACAGTCCGTTTTGAAATTTCCTTTCCTCCCACACTTAAAACATGAAAATTCAAAGAGGTCAGCTTTAACAGATGAGGTGGATTTTACCTCATTCTTACGAACAGGTCGATCAGTAGATCGATCTTTCTCTTTGAAATATTTGTTGTTGTTTTCGTTGTAGAGCCTTTTGTATTTATTTGCTCTCACTTCCATTTGTTAGAATCTTTTGGTCATGAGAGAGTATTCCTCGAAATAATTTTTCGTGGGTAATTCTCATCATGAGCTGGAAGACTCCTTGACTGTAATACTTGGAGTTGGTTTTGGAACCTCTTTGGTCTTCGCTTTGAATGTTGCATCCTTGTCTTTGTTACCTGCGCAGATGACTTACTAGAGGATGGATTAGTTGAGCCATGAATACGATTAATTTCGTACTCATTTCCAGTTAGTAAATCAAAGATAGATTCAGTAGTTAGAGAGTTGAACTCTGGCATCATGGGATGCATGGCGAAGTAAATTTCCCAGCTCGCAGTTAGAGCTCGAATGACCTTCAAGTTCTTCTCACATTGAGAATTTTTTTTTTTTTGTCTATTGCTGCAATCTCAATGAGCACTTCCATGAACCTGTGCTTCATTTGTGCAATGGTCTCTCCTAGCTTCATTTTGAACTCCTCAAACTGGTTGCAAGCTATGGACAACTTTTTTTCTTGTATCACGTCAGATCCCAAGCTAATGACCTTGAGCACATCCCACATCTCATTTGCAGTTCGAAGATGTCAGATCTTGGCCAAGTAGATACCCCTAACTGTACTAGAGATTAAGCCTTTAACTGTCACACCCGCCCTCCGCTATGGATAGCGAAGTCGGGGAAAACTGTGACTTGAAAAGGGATTTAAAGAAAACGAGATAGAAATGGGGTAATGGAACAAGGACAAAAGTGAACAACAGTCTCATAACTGGGCGAATAATTTATTATACATGATTAGCAAAAAAGAGGGCTTGAGTCTTATGCTCAATGCATGCAACATATCATGAGAGAAACTCAAGTCTTAGGTTTATTACACAATGATCTCAAAATAGCAGCGGAAAGTTACTTGGATCGCTAAAAGCTCTACATGTGTGAAGACATGTAGAACCCCCAAGAGTCAACTAATAAGAGATCGACAAAAAGCCCGAACGTAGCACTCCTCCTTCATCATCGCTCAACCTGCACATTTATAAATATATGCAGGGCTGAGTACAAATTGTACTCAGTAGACACATGCCAAAATCGCACACATACAAATATAATTGTCATGCCATTATAAGTGAAACATAGGCATTTTTGTCTCTAAAGAACCTATGTTCACTAAAATCTTTTTGTGAAATCTTAAAGTTCGACTGTACAGTCTAAGTTCTTTGAGTAATCTACCATATCTGTAACTTCTTCTTCTTCTTTGTGTCGGGAAGGTGGCCACCTTCCACGAACACCTTGACCGGCCAACACCTTCGTCGGCTCACAGTCACTTTAACCGGCCAACCCGTTCGATGACTCACGGTTACTTTGTGTACACTAGTTCGAGTGGAGACGCTAACCCACTGGAACCCGAATTCGATTCTTTTAACTTAACTGAGCAGATAGGTATCATACGAAAATCATAAAACATTTTATGGCAGACAATACTTGAAATATCAATTTTCGATTCAAAGCTTTTGAAAAGAAATAACATAAATATGGAGAAGCACACTCATTTGATTTTGTATAGGAAAGCCTACTTGGTTAGTCTTGATTGGTGGTTGCCTTGTTCTCGGAGTGCGGATCCGACCTCTCGTCGAAACCTTTAACATGAATCTCGAGTGAGATATAATCTTCTAGTGCATTTTTCTATGTGTAAGAATATTATATCCTCAATTATTTAGATAATTATGCTCGACCTTTACTCGACTATAATGCGAATATCGAATTTTGTCTGGAGACGTTGATTCCTCAAATCAACTATGTTTTCTAAAATCTTAATTTCATTTATTACATCTAAGTAATAATTTATTGGATAAATAAATAAATCTTTACTTAAATATTCTAACTTTCTAAATTAATATTTATACTTTCCTATAGGTTGGACTAACTTAATATATATATATCTAAGTATAGTCTACAATTTAGAGCAATTATTAATATGAAATTCTACTAATAATTTAATTCTCTTTATTTTAATTCATCAATATAAAATCTTAAATTTGGACCTAGTCCAAATAATTAAATTCTAGCTAATTAATTGTCTAAATTAATTAATATTCTACTTCTTGGACTTAGTCCGATTAATCTAAATCTTAATAATTTATTTAACCCATAATATAAATTGGGTTAGCCAATTTGATTAATTAAGAGGCCCACTTTTATTAATACAATTCTATAGGCCTTTAAATTAGCCCATTTCATAATTTTAATTAGGCCCATTCATATTCATTTAATTAGCCATTGTTTTGTATTATTTAGGCCCGTTAGAAATTGAAGTTTCGGCCCAATACTAGAATCAATTATACGGCCCAACAATTAAATAAATTTCTCGGCCCATATATTATTTATCCCGACCCGGCCCAATACCCGGGCTCAATTCTAGATGTTTCTATCGGCTTAACCTAGACTAAACCTAGCCCATTCTTCCCCAAATCAATTCAGCCGCTCACCTCCCTTTTCTCTCCCTCGGTTCTCTTCCTCTCTCGGTCCTCTCTATCTCCGACGTTCGGCTCCTTCCCGACGATGCAGCTTCCCTCCGCCCCGTAGTCTCTCCCTCTTTCTTGCTTCTTCACTGCCCATCATCTCCACAACACATCATCCTCACCACCACGTCGCTGCCTCCAAAGCACACCAGCACCACCACAGCGCACCACCCTTCACTCCCTCGGTCTCTCTCGTCTCTCTCCTAGTAGTCAGCCTCCTTCTCCCGTGGTCGCTCCCTCTCTTCTGGTCCCTCTGTTCGCGCAGCAACTGCTGCTGCCTCTCCTGCAGCCCGCGCCATTCTTTTCCTCTATTCTCACGTCGCTTCAGCGACATCTTCCCTTGGAGGTCCCTCGCCGCCGCCCTGCCTCGCTACTGCGCCGTACTCCCCACAGCTCTCTCTCTCGCTGTCTCTCTGATCTCTCCCTCTCACCTGACTCCCTTCTCCTCCTCTCTCTAAATCTTAGTGCATAGCACCACGTCGCCCTCCTCACAGCGCGGTATCGCGTTCTGCTCGCCCGAGACCTCTCTCGGTTCTCTCTCACTCTCAGCCTGCTCCTCTCTCTCGGCACCGTTGATGGCTCGCCGTCCTTGCACGTTTTTCTCTCCTTCACTCGGCGGAAAGTAGCACGGAAGCATTCATCACCGGGAGGGTGCAGAACAGCCATGAAGCAGCCATCTCCGACACTGCGTCGCTCGTCCGAGGCTTCCCTCCAGCCACTGCTTCCTCGACAGGATCGAGCAGAGGCCTTTCCTGCCTCCCGGAGTTGTTCACCGCTGCTGTGCCTCGTCACCGCGTCTTGCTTTCGTTTTCTCTTAAATTTTCATGAATCAATTGAGTCTTATGAATGTTCTAAATATGCAGATTGGTTTCGGGTGATTCGAGCTATTTTGGATTGGTTCGGGGTTGTTCGAAATTGGTTCGGAGTTGTCCGGAGCTATCCGGGGTGATTCGGGACCATTCGAGGTCTGTCCGGAATCGTGCAGGGCTGTCCGGGTCTGTCCGAACTTTGCTCAAGGCTGTTCGGAGCCTGTCGGAGCTGCTCGAGGCCATCCGAAGCTGTCCGGGGTGGTTCGGGACCTGTTCGAGGCCATCCGAAGCTGTCCGGGGTGGCTCGGGACCTGTTCGAGGCCATTCGAGGCTATTTCGGGGTCATTCGGAGTGGTTCGAGGTCATTCGAGGTGATTCGAACTAGTTTCGGGCTGTCCGAGGGCTTTCGGGATTGGTTCGGAGTGGTTCGGGGCCATTGGGAGTTTGCTCGAAGTGATTCGAGGCTGTTTCGAGGAAGCTCACGGCTGGTGCAACAGCCGTGCACTCCTACTTCCTTATTTACTAGGTAATTCCTATTTCTTCTTCATTTTGCTATATAGGTTACACAACATAAGTTCCATATCATATCTTTATTTACAACTCAAAAGTGTGCTTTTCCTATGTTAAGAACATATCTTTCAAATCTTCGATTGCAGTTCCTAAGTTCAAGATCTAAGCCTCTAAGTTCAAGTTATAATTCGCCTGTCTATGTATGTATCCTAGGTTTAGTTTTAAGAATATGAACGTTAACTGATAGAGCTTTAAATCCTTACCTCAGAGCTGCAACTATTTCTCTTCTCCTGGTTATTCTTCAAACTTCAAATTGACAGCACTTCGTGAGAGTTATATGGTGTGATTTTTAGTCTTAGTATTTACTCTATATATAAAGGCAATGAATCTCATTTCTCTACTTGCTTGCTTTCTGCACTAACTTACTTCTTTTTAGGTGTTGCAGGGCATGGCGTGTTGGCTTTGTTTGCTTCCTTCAGATTGCAAAATCTTATAAGATTTCACTTTTTCTGATGTAATATTTAGGTCACATCCCTATTGTATGACTGTATCCTAAATCTCATATTTACGAGCTGTATATTGTAATTCTATCTCATATATTTTGTTACTAATTATTTATTTACTTATAAATAAATAATCTATTTTTATATATCATGCTTAATAAAAACAAGATAATGTATTATTGTTCACATCATCTTATTAATTAAGATACCAATAATTATAAGGTATTATCAACTAATTGAGGTGTAATTAACTTCTCAAGCATTAACATTTATCTTGAAGCTTTAACTTTTCTATAGCCAATATTAAATTTTATCTAACAATAATTCTAACTAATTTATTAATTGGTTATCTAATAAGTTCTTATAAACTCGTTCCTAATAATCAAACTAATTATTGATTATGCATTTCGCGAATTTATTGTATCTTCATTTTTTTTTTGAATGGTAACTAAGAACTTCTATCTAGAATACTTAAAAGATGAGATTTATTTAATATTAATTGTTAAATATTAAATCCTCATACTAAACTCTAATTTATAAAGAGTTTAAAACTTAAATGCGTTTGATTTAGGCAAATAAGGAAATTAACATTATCAATTTGTCAATTCATATTCGTGAAATTTTATTAGTCACGAATTATCTACTACGAGATAGTTCTAACAAAAGAGCGGAGCATTACATTAACATAATCATCAAGTCCAGCTTCTTTTCTTTCTTTGGTTGTGTACTCGTCCATGCTCTTTTCCTTTCAACTATTTCAGCAGTGGGGGCAAGACCAGTACCATCCTTGATTCCAATGCTAGATTTTTGCATGATTTTGATAAGACCATCTATGATGACTTTCCATTATGAAGCTTCAGTCATCATATCCAGCAACGGAAAAATTTTCACAAGCTCGAACCATTTGACCTTCCATAACTCAAGTATAAGATTAGATAAATGCACGTGCTATGAGATGCAAAATGTTTTCCTAGATCTGTCCAAGATGACCACATAGAGATTAACTCTTGTGAAATAGAAATAATGGCCAAAATGGACTACTGCTCTGATACACCAATTCGAACTTTTAGGATTTTCTTGTTTAAGTTTAATAATCAAGGAGCACACCTAATAACTTTAAGATAGCTTGAATAGTAGGTCGAGTTCTTCTTTTACAAAGAACTAAACTCACACAAATAAATGTGAATAACAAAGATTAAGAATAACTAAAGCAAGTTAAACTCAAATTGAGTTGTGTGCAGAAGTTTGGTGGTTAATGCTCTTGTTAATATGAAAACGATTTTCTTACTCAAGAACTTTAGCAAGTTGATTTATAGAATGTTATGAAGAAGATGAAGAATGATAAAGTAAACAAGAAATATAAAGAACACAAGTAGTTAACATCATTCGGGATAAACTGTCCCTACGTCCAATGCTCGATCAAGAACTAGATCGATAATTCACTAAGTTCTCCTTTCTTTTTACTCGTTGAGTACGAGCCACAAGAAAATATCAAAACTAGATATTATCTTGTGATTACACTTCTTCTTTCGAAGATTGATAAATACATTCTAAGAAATATCTGAACTTAGATCTAAACTAGATCCTAAACTTTGATTTTGAAAGTAAGTTTTCCAAAACACAAAGTTTCAAGCTACTATAAAACACACAAAGAATTCAGGGCTAGTTGGAGCGTTTTTGAACTGTGGAAGATTTAAGGATTTTGAGCAGAGTAATAGTAATGTAATCGTTTTAATTCTCGTACTAGTTTCTGGAAGTGAAGGTGGTATATATATAGCACCATTGCTGCAACTATCCACTAGAGAGAGAAGAGTCCTTCTTCGCATTAATGGCAGTATTAAATGCATGGCATTGTTGATGTTACACGCTTCGCTAGTAATGCATCTTGTTCCACCTTTCACGCGTTTTCTCAGTGCTTTACCATACTTGGAATGATTCATCGTACAACTAATTTGATATTCTTGTAATTTATTCCTTAAAATATCCTCTTTAATATGACATCACACTTAGTGGTTAACTTATGAAAAATTTAGGTATGTCGGCAGCCCACCATAGTTATGGTATGGAACAGCTAGTTTGTCTTAAGCTAACAGATTGTTTCCTACGATCTGTCTTTCGAATTGCCCAATCAAGTATTAATTTGTCTGGGACCAAATTAATACTTTGATTATTCTTCTTGATTCCTGAGCCCATACTGAGTTATACAGCGTGATAATATTGGGACAGATCATTTTTCATGATGATCTGCTGTTGAGAGAGCGGGCTGCACATAGTGAGATAAACGATTTGTTTGTTCCATGATAGTTTACTTGAGATGGCTCAAATCTTCATTGATCGTATACTAAAAAACAACTAGTTCTATAGGACAGGTGATTTTTCTATCCACCTGTTCTTTTACAACTATCTAACTGTTTTTCAAGAACTAGATAAACAAATCGTTCCTAGAAGAAAGTTTGAAACTACAAACTTTCTTTTTATAACATCGATTTGATGAAGTCTATACTAGGAAAAATACTAAGTCTAAACCATGACAAGTAGTCTAAACAAGGAAGTACATCTAGCTGCTAAATAGGGACAGATCGTTTAACATCGATCTGTTCCTTTACATTTTAGTTAACTGTTAAAATAAACTTATACTCATCATATTAGTAAACAATATGTCCAAGAAACCTTAAAAGAATAATACAGATCGTATAGCTAACGACCTACTCCTTTTATAAGTGAGTTGTTCTTTAAAAGATGATATTGATTACTTGGTTTTAAAGAGCTTATATTGACTAATTGTTGTTTCGATAATCATAATCAAAACATAAACTAATTTGTGGGGTTCCCAAAAAGATCCATTATAATCGACACACCAGATCATTTTCTATCTTTTGTTGTTTCATTGTTTTGTACCAAAATCGTCCCCTATATATATAGGGAGTGGTTCAGGTATAAAATGGTATTAAAGTAGGAAATAGGAAGAGATCTTGATCATTGATTTAACATAATCCAACGAGTCAGATTAATTAGGCAAAATATAATTATTTAGGGAAACACGGAATTTGCATCGCTGTGGAACAATGCACAGGGGTAATTAGGTAACAATACATGTGGCAGTTTTGCAATTTAATTCAAAAAACTCTTTCCTCCCCATCAATTGCGTAACTGGAAAGGGAAGTTACCACCAAAGAATCCTTACCTTTTGAAAAAAAATCTCTCTTTCCAAAAATCTTCTAATTCACGTTTACCAACATGGTGATAAGTCAGGAAGGCGACCGGCGACTGTCGATGAAGAAGACGATTTCCAGTAGTGCATTATTAGAAGTATGTTAATGCATTTGGATTATATATGTAGTGCATATTAATAATACACGTGAATTAATATGCTAATAACACATGATGACTTTCTAACTCCGTACATACGCACTCAAGATACGATGCAAGTTAGACATGGAAGAATAAAGTTCTACTACTCTGAAAAATATCTAGTCGACGCATTTCCACCGGAGCCGACGACGACTATTTCGAAACTCCAACAATACCGACTGAAGTTAGGATGCAGGTCGAGCGAACAAGAAGTGCCAATGAAACTAAATTCATAATCATGTGTAAAACTAAATATCACAAATGTCAAATATATATGAATATACCAATGCTGATGCATCGGAATTTTCAGCCAATTATTTTTACAGCATATGCATTATAGTAAACAAGATTATGCATCACATGTTATACATAAATGCATTGTACATATCATTAACCTAATATTCAAAAACATATTATGTTATAATGCAAAACACACTATTATTCAATGCATTTCTAACAACAAACTAATGCATATATCGTATTCACAATGCAACTAAAAGTAAATTACAATGCATTTCTATATTTTAAAAAAAACATTCAAATAAAAAAAAATGGATAAGTGCTAGTGTATCATATTCACGATGCAACTAAAAGTGAATTACAATGCATTTCTATACATAACTGTAACTCAATTACATAAATTATATATACAATAAACTAACGGTTTAAACAATGCATGGTGAAAAATAAATTGATGCATTTTAACACATACAACAATGCCTGCTCGACGAATGCAATTTCTAAATCACCAGGAACGATTTAATTTTGTTTCACTTTCAATCAAATCTCTTAACACGTTTTGAGTGTTAATTTTCCTATTAAATTCACGAATCTCTTAATTATTGTAACTGAATCTCCAATAAATAATCATATGCGACAGTTATGGTATGATTAAGTTAATTTCCTGAAATATCTCATATAATGCAACCACTACTTTAATGGGTTATTCTCTCTCTTAATTAAATTTACTCATTTAACCTTATTGTTTGATTAATACACGTTTTTTAGGAATTAAAAATTTGTAATTGCATCTTCAATCATAACTGTTAGATCTAATAATTGAATGGTTGTGATTACTTCCTATTTCCTACTTTAAAATCACTTTCTATATGATCTATACTCTATATATATATATATATAGGGAGTGGTTCATGTATAAAGTTAAATTAAAGTAGGAAATAGGAAATGATCTCAGCCATTGATTTGTATGATCGGACGGATATGATTAAATCTGATCTACTTAAAAAGGCGGTGCATTCCATCGCTTTGAACAAGGATATTTTAGTAATTTTAAAAATGGCTTTGTTTTCATAATAGTACATTACGTGAGGTTTTTAAGGAAATTATACCATAACCGTCGGTTTTTCTCAATTAGAGGAGATTCAGTTACCATATTTATGAGATACGTGAATTTACTACGAATTTAACATGTATTTACGAATTTAACACAAATTTAACACATATTCATCAATTAGAGGAGATTCAGTTACATTGTTGCATTACGAAATTGGACAATGTGCATTGAACCAGTATATAGTTGTGCATTACTTCAGTTACATTGTTGCATTGATAGTTATATTTGTTACTGACGACGATGGTGACTTTCTAACTTCGTCCATACGCATTCAAAATACAATGCATTTAATAGTTAAATACAATGCATTTAACATTTAAATGCAATTAATGCATTTGTAAATATAAGTGTAACTCAATTACATTTTCACAAATGCATTTAACAATTAAATATAATGCATTTAACATTTAAATACAGAGAACTGTTTTGATTTAACAATTCATAATATAATGCATTTAAGTTGCTACTGATAATGCATAATATCGAATATAACAGTTCACAAATGTATATACTCGTAATTATTAAAACAAGAACAATAATGCATTTAATTTCATAGAATTAAATCTCTAATCTAATAATTATGGAAAGTAAATACCAATAATATTTATTAAACGGCAGTTTCATGTTAATTCCCTTAAATTTCTCACAACATTCTATCTATGCTATAACACGTTCCCTCTCTCTCTTATATTAAATTACTGATTTGTCCTTAATTACTATAAAAAACGGATTAATGAATATTAAAAATGAAAATTTTCGGTCTTAATCTCATCCGTCCGATCATCCATTTAAATGGCCCAGATTATTTCCTATTTCCTACTTTAAAATCCTTTTATATATGATCTATATCCTATATATATATATATATATATATATATATATATATATATATAAATGATTCCTACAAAACTCACTTCTTTTCACTTATCAGATACATAATACATTTCCAAGATACATAAAAAACATAGATTAATTCTCTACAATTTTTCTCTACAATTCTACTTCAACATTCAATTATTCTCCCAATTATCTTTTTCTTCATCTCCTCATCCCAGATTCGTCTCCAACCTGGAATTTACAAGGGCACTACGAACGTCGGAATCGTATTAATCTTCGAGAGAATTCTTGGCATTAGAACCGTGCACCGGAGGTTCATCGAGAATCACTTTTGTGATAGTGGCTCTGTCATGACACGATTTTTTAACAATTTATTTGTTTTATCTGTTTTGTTATTTATGCATGATCAAAACATCGGTTCAAACAATAACTACAAAGGAACCATAAAAATCTATGTCTAGGATATATGAAAAGAACAAAACTAATACTACTAATTAGGAAACATGAATCAATTCTATTTGGAAAAAATTTTGGACTAAAACTTGAAATGGAAATGATACGATTAATAGGTAATTATTGGTAATAATATTTTTATTTAATTGTTAACGGGTATTTCGATGTTATCAGCCCATGATCGTATTAAGTCATTAGAATAATCTAGTCCTATGTATATAATTGTATTGTAAATGGAATGATTAATAAATATAATGAATTAAAAAGTTGTTATAATATTTAGAATTCTCACTTGCTCGAAAGGTGAATCGGAGTTTATCCTCACTTGAATGGGTCATTTTATCGATTTGATCTCAATTGAGGTCATACTAACTGATTCTTTCATGATAGCAACCGTATTCTTCTCTCTTTACTCTCTATTCTCATGGCCAATACTGCTGAAATTCTTGATGCAATTGCATCCCTTAAATCCATTATGGATAACTACTTCTCAATCATAAACTCTAACCTACAGGATCTCAAATCTATTTTTGATTCAGAATTTGTCCAATTGCACAACTCTAATAGCTTCTCTAACCTGTCAACCATATAAAATCTTCATAAAAAAGAAACCAAATGTGAAGAAAAGGGAAGCATCACTACAACGACCTCGATTCATTTGTTTCCATCTTTGATGTCCCCTTCCCCAAAATTAACTCCAGACAAAACGAACACAACCTTGCTTCCTAACATTCCTCCTACAGTAGGTGAGTTTACAATACCATTTGAATCTACCTCGTCCACACAAAATTTCAAACAACCATCAAACTCGCCATTATCACCGCTCATGCGTTACTCCACAAACCACCACATAATCCATTTTATTGAACCTTTGAACTTTACCCCTCTTTTAAGTTAGCACCGCTGCATATCCTAGAACATACCTGCTTCAATAACTTCCTTAATCACCTACCTTCATCTCAAATTTCGGCACCTCCGAAAATTTTCGCCAAAGAGGAAATTTCTTCGGCCCCAACCAACTTTTCCTCACAGCTTCAACAACTCTATCAAGGACCCAACTCGAGCAAAGCCCCAAAAAAATCCTCGAAATCCACCGTTGTGTTACGCCCTTGTTGGAGTTTTTCTTCACTGACATCATTTTCTTTAGAGAAGTCCCCAAGCTCAAGGAGCGTAGCCGCCTCCAAACCATGAAATATAGAGATTCCAAGAAATGGATGGGCGTCGCCGATCGAACCTGAGTTGCCGCGGCAACCACAGTTATACCCACCATCTATCTATGTCCTACCATGTTGGTCTACGTTAGAGAAAAGAAGAATTAAAGGATACTAGGCTAACCCAATGATTTTGAAAGTGATTTTTATATTCGGCCTTCACATTATCTTTATGGCCCACATGTTGGTTACTGATTTACTGGACTTGGACTATATAAGCCATAATTGCTTCACATTCTCTTTATAACTCAAATGTTGGTTAATAATTTATTGGGCTTGGCCTATATAAGCCACAAACCTAAAGTGTACGATGCATTGTGGCATTGGATATTGATGCCAATTATTAAAGTTTGTTTGCTTCATCTTCACCACAATCTGGTTTTGAAGAGGTTCGGAATAATAAGATTAATAATTAATTATTAATTATTGTATTTATATTTAATTATTAATAAATATTGTGATGTTAATCGACCCGCAGTTGTATTCATTAGAGCAATCTACTTCTATATATGATAGTCTCGTATGGAATGAATGAATCAATTAAATGAATTAAGAAGTTCCTAAAAATTAATTTTAGAGTCTCGCTAACTTGAAAGGTGAAGTAAAGTTCGTCTTCATTTGGAAAGATCATTTTATCAATATGATCTCGATATATTTCATTTCTTAAATTACCCACCGGACAATAAGTGATTTATTTTTAACTTTTATTATTGAAAGCTAATAAGGAACATTTGTGTTGGATGGTGAAACGTGTCAGGGAGGCTAGGCATGCAAGAATCTAGATTAATTATCAATCCTTAGTCCATGTTTGAGTAACTAAATGGCTAGAGGCGGTGAGAGGGTGAGGCAGAGGGTAGAGTATCGGGATCAATTCTACGAGCAAAAATCGGTGAGGCAGTCTTTTAACTCTGAGCGGAGCTCCGGTAGACTAGGCAGCACACAGTCGACCAAGGACTCGGTTCTTGTTCTAGATGGGCAGAAGTTGAGCAGCGAGGGCAAGGAAGTGAAGATCCAAACATTTTTCTTCCGGAACTTTCCTAAGTTTTGTACCAACGAGGAGTTAAAGAGGTGTTTTGAAAGGGTGGGGAAGGTAAGAGATATATGCAGGCCTAGGAAACAAGATGTAATGGGGAAAGGGTTTGGTTTTGTACGTTTTGCAGTGGACAAAATGGTTGATGTAGAGAAGATGTTGGGGGATTTGAACAAATGCTGGATTGATTCATATAAATTACAAGTGTTCACGCCTAGGTTTCAAAGGGCCCAAGTGGGAGGGGGGAAGCATGACCCGGGCTTGGTGAGCAGCAAAAGGAGAGAGGTTGACCAAACATTTGCGGATGCGGTGATGGGGAGGATGATGGGAGGTCCGAAGGATAAGGAGGCGGTGCCATAGATTGTTTTCAACACAGGAGGGATGGTTCCTGATTGGTTGAAAGAGGGTAAGGTTGGAAAGCTCAAGGAGAACCTCACGTGGGAGGTGTTTGAGAATGAGATAGTAGAGGAAGTGACGAAATGGATGACACTTCTATATCTGGGTGACGAACTGGTCTTAGTTGAGTTCACCAATAAGAACGAGATCTTTTCGGAGTTGAATGTTTGGAAAAAGCAGTGGTTTCAATGGTTTAGAGAGTGGAGACCAGAGGATGTTTGAACGAGGAGAATAATTTGGACTAAGTGGTATGGTATCCCTTGTCATGTCTGGAAAGAGGATTTCTTCGTATGCATGGGAAACAAGCTGGGTAGCTTTGTCAAAATGGATGAGAACACATCTTTGAAAAACAAGATGGACTTTGCCAGGATTGAATGGATTGTGGATTGTGTGAAACCACTTCCCGCTTATGTTCAGGTTTGTATTAATGGGATGTGGTTTTACATCTCAATTGTGGAGGAATTCAGAAGCTTTCTGGAGGATAAGTCGGAATTCTCGGAGGAGGATAGCACAGGATCTGAGATTGGTTCCCTGGATTTGCTTCTGCTGGACGAGGCATCTAATGCACCGGCGAGGGCGATGTGGGAAGAGGAAGGAGAGGATTCCGATGGCGTGGAACACCTCCCGAGAAAGAACGACATGAGCGATGAAGTTGATTGGCTTGGGGAGGATGGCAATGATGGTAGGAAAAGTGAGTCGCTGAAGACGTTTGGGGATTCGTTAAAGCGTGGGGACGATTGCGGTTCCAGAAGAGAGTTGTCGGCTTTGGCAGAACCTATGCTAAATTGTGTTGGGCTTGGAGAAAAAAATGGGCTGGTGTTAAGTGAGGCCCATTTTGATGTGAGTGGGCTTGAAAATATAGTATGTGGGGGTGCCAAAGATATGCCAATAACGGTTGAAATTGGGCTGGAGAAGGTAGACTTAAAACAAGGAAGTGATTTTAGTATTTGCAAAAAAGCCCAAGGGATGTATCAGATATTTAGGCTTAGGGAGAATCGTATTGAGGGGTTTCAATTGCAGCAGGAGAGTATGCCTTCGCTTTTGCATGAAGAAGGCAGAGATGTGAGCGGTTAGAGAAACAGGTTGAGGTCGGGTGTGAGAATTTTGGGGAGGAGAAGTGTGGGGAGGAGAAGTGTGAGGAGGCGGGGGACGAAAATGAAAGCCAGGTAGGGGGTGGCGGAGCGAGTCGAGTAGGCGGGACTGAGGTTGTAAACGATACAGCATCGGAGATGCTTCCAGCGAAGTCAGGGTAATGCGAGTGACGTTCCAACGCAAGGCGAGGGGTTGAGCGGTGTACAAGCCAATGGAAAAATAAGTGTTGCTAAGAATTTTCCTCCGTCCTCAATAATTAAAAGGATGGGAAAAAAGGAACTAAAGAATGCTATGAGGAGAATACAGGACGCACTTGTAATATCCCACATTAATTTTTAGTTTCATTTATATTATTTTGGCGAGTTTTATTAAATATTATTTTAAAATATAGTTTGAAATTATTTGAAAAATAAATTGATTTATTATATGTTTGAACTAATAGATTTGATTTCGAATGTTTACAGGTTGTCCGACTTAGAGCGGGGATGTGCCCTAGCAAAGTATACATTATTTTTATAAAATATTTGAAGATATTTAATATAAATATTTATGATTTTATTAAAAAAAAATATCTAAGATAAATATCTATGATTTTTATTAAAAAATATCTAAGATTTTTCTTAGTTGATAAGGATGTAATATAATATATATATATATATATATATAGATATGTGTGTGTAGAAACATCTCAAACTTTCTTTTCTCTCTCTACACCACCGATTACTCATCTTCCCTCACTCTCTTTCATTTTTCTTCTTCTCTTCAAGAACTTGGAGGTAAACTTCTTGAATTATGTTCTTATTTGGTAATTAAGGGTGTTTTAATTGTGTGTTTATATGAGTATATATGTATATGATATGGAATACATGGTTATGGTGAGTCGGGTTATGATTTGTGTTATGGAGGAAGGGCCGCCGGTGGAGGAGAGGCGGAGGCGGCAGTGGGGCTGCTGCCATGGTTCATCGTTGATACGTCGGCAAAATCGAAAATTAGAATGATATGTGTGAACCCTATTTTCGGCAGAAACAGGGCAGCATATTGCGAGCTGATTTCTGTCCATTTTATTTATCCAAAACCCATCGTATTAGTTACCATTTTAAAGATCTTTTCGTCGTCTTTCTAACGGTACCTTTGGATTGTAAATCGGTGTTCGGACGAGGGAGTTATGACCTGACGAAGTCAGGGTGTCAATTCTACGCGCTGCAGGTGCTGCGCGATTTGAGTATGATTTTCCGGCTTCAAATCGATGCCGAATCCAAAACATTTCTTCAGGAGTTTTATAGTCCAATCCTTAGAAATTATATTCGAGGTTATGTTTTTGGAAACCGATAAACCGATTGTCCATAATTGATGTCCTAAAACTTGTGGTTTAAGTTCGGAATTTAGTAATTTACATTCTATGTTTTATATTTTGATTTGAGAAATATTGCTTAACTTATTTATTAATATTCTCTAAACTTGTTTTATCTTGCTATATTAATTTCATAATCTTCAATTAGAATGTGTTGTTGTCTCAAGAACTACATATATGTATAAATCAAGTTTTATATATGAGTACTAATTGTATGAGCTTAAGCTATAATAAGTTTATACTTTCAATGTGTAATAAGTTAAGTTTTAAAGTGCTAGGCGACGCAACATCCAAGGCTCGAGAACGGACAACCGACTAAAGTTGAGGATTTCCATTTGAATTGCATCTAACGAGGTGGGGTTTACTTTATCTGTAAGGAGGTGATTGGTATGATGGAATGGAGGGTGGAATGTAATGACCATTCCTTCCTCCATTCCATTCATTTGTTTGGTTCGTATTGTGATTAGGAATCGACATTCCGTTTGGAATTATCATTCCATTAGGAGAGGTATTAGCCATTCCTCTCTAATCAAAGGTATTAGCCATTCCTATGCTCCAAACTAATTATTCAATATTTTTTTTTTGCTATTTTTCATTAAGACAAAATTAATTAAAATATTTATTATTTTGTTAATTTTACTATACATCACACCTCTCCCCTACCAAAAAAAAATGTTAAATTTTTTATAATATTTAAAAAACTGTTTTTAATAAAAATATATATTATTAGAAAGATTTATTAAATGATATAAATTATATATTTTTAAATTTTTTGATATTATTTATTTGCTATGCAAAATGAGTTATTTTATAATTTAAAATTTTCATTTTAATTTAGATTTTATTGCTATATGATTTTATTTTTGATTGTTATAACAAGGGGTGTAAGTGAACCAAACTATTAGCGAACTATTCGGAACTCTACTCGATAAAAGTTCGTTTCGAATTTGTTCATTTACTAAATGAACCAAACTCGAGCCTCAAATCGAGATAGAATAATTTTTCGAGCCGAACTCGAGCCTAAAGGTATTCGGTTCGAAAAGTTCGCGAACATGTTCGAATATAATTTAATGAACCGAGCTTCGATTAGTTCACGAACTTTGTTAACGAGTTTGTTCATGAACTTTAAAAACGAGTCGAACTTCAAATATTTCGCGAACTTTATATACGAACTAGTTCACGAGTTTATCAAAATAATATAAAAATATATAATATTAACAAAATAATTTAATAAACGAGTTTTTTAACGAACTCGAACTCGAATATTTAATGAACTCGAGCCGAGTTCGAGCTCGGGTTCGAATTTACTATAATTTACGAACCCAACTCGGGCTCGTTTTTATTTATCGAACTGAACTCAAGTTTAATTTTCAAAACTCGAACCGAACTCGAGCCTTCGAATTTTTAATCGAGCCGAACTCGAGCCTGACAGTATTCGATTCAGTTCGATTCGATTACACCCCTAGTTATAACATAACATACACGTTTTAGTAGGTGTGAGCAAAATTAATCAAACTCAAATATTTGATTGGTTGGATTTTATTTCAAAATCAAATTCTAATTAGATTTGAATAGGATTTAGATAAAACCAAATCAAAAAAATATACAAAAATCGAATTATTTTTTAATATTAAAATTTAATTTATTTTTATCAAATAAAATTATTTTATCATATATAATTTTATTATTTTTAGTATATTTTATAATATAATTTAAATTTTAAAATTATTTAATAAATTAAATGTGATAATTTATTCACTTCATTTTTATTTTTATTTTTTCTAGATTTACAAACTATGAAATTCAATAAATTTATAATGTTTATTATCATTTGAAACTATTGAAGATATATGAGAATATTTTAATAATTTAAGTATTGTGATTATAATTTTTAATTTAGATTTTTAATTTTTTAGTACATGATAACTATTGAAGATATAAATGAATGATTATTTTTTTTAATTAATTATTTTAAAATTGAATGGTATAAGTTACGAAATAAAATATTTGGATAAATCGAACTAAATCAAAATAAATTTTGTTAGTTTGGTCTAGTTAATTTTTTGTTTGGTTGAACTATCTTTTTCGATCCATTTTTATTAATCTGGTTTGGTTTGATTTTTTAGATAAAATTGAACCATGTATCCGAATGTTCACCCCCACGTTTTATATCCTATATTGAAATATATATATTTTTTTGAATTATTTTGGTCCATAAAAATAATTAAAAAAAAAATAGAGAATTTCGACAATTTTTTTTAACATAAATGATAATAATAAATTTACTTGGAATATTAAAAGTATGATTTCGCATTACAATATAAATATAATTTATTTATTTACTTTATTTGTAGTTATCAATTATAAGGATTAAATTAATAAATAAATTGTCATTCCATTTCATTCTTATTCCTTATACATACCAAGCATAGGAATGGATTAACAATTTCATTACATTCCACACTTCATTCCATTCCACACTCCATTCCATTCCTACCTTATTCCATTCCATCATACCAATCACCTCCTAAGTGTAGTGGTTATATGGTTACAATCATTGTTGTGTTTTGTTTCATTCGTACGAGCTATTTATGTGGCCCACAAGGAGTCGAAAAGAGGTTGATTTACCCACAAGGGGTAGGCCCACAAGGGGTCAGGTCCGCAAGGGACCTAGGCTAGTCTCATTTAAACAGCTAAGCTAAAGAGGTTTATTACGTTATGTTACATTACACAATTGGTTATAACTGCTTGCAGCGTATTCCCCACTGAGTGTGCTTGCATACTCACACCCTATTTAATATTGTGTTTGCAGGTTAAGAGTCGATGATGGAGTCAGACGGGAATGTGCTCCATACTCTCCCATTTCCAATATGTTGGATTACATAAAACTTATGTTATTGTGATATATGTGTGTGATAATACAATATAACCTAGTTTTGCTCAAATATTTTAAAATCGTATTTTTCCTATGATAACTATGTTTGGTTGAAACACACTTAAGCGAAATTTTAAACTAATGTTGATATTTTGATGGGTATGTATATATATATATAATTGTTTGATGATGGTTGTGTCCCAATTTTGGTATCGTTGTCTGCTGCTATTTGTTGATATTTCAGGTTGGCATCTACGTATTTATAGGGGATATGTCGTCCGTTTGTAAAATTTTATTATATACTCCGCTGCTTATCTTAAAACACAATTCATAATATGATTTATAATATTAAATGATTAAAGAAAAGTAAAGTTTTCATAATGTCCTTGTGTAAAGAATAGGGGCGTTACAGCACCAAATGCAGAAGTCAATCCAGGTACGCATGATACTTCCGCCTCAAGTAAAATTGATAAGTCGATGGAATTTGGGGCAAGAACTATTTAGAAAATGGGGAAAAATCTTGGTCTGTTCTATGAGGTTAATGATGATCTGGTGGTGCGGGATATAGTCAAACTGATTGAAGAAAGACAGAAAGGCAAAAGTGGGGCTGTGAGGAGTGGACAAAGTCAGTTTTTATGAAGATATTATGCTATAACATTAGGGGCTTGGGGAGTAAAACTAAAATTGATGAAGTGAGAGAGAGAATCATGAAGGGGGGTTTTGATGTGGTTTTCATTCAATAGACTAAGAGGGAGGATTTTCGTCAGAGGGATCTGGCACATTTGGGGGGCAACATTATTAAGAAATGGACTTTTAGAGGGGCAGTGGGGAGAGCAGGTGATATTATTACCGGGTGGAATTCGGATAAAGTGCAGGCGAGAAGTTGGTGGGATATGGAGGGTTCAGTAATTCTTCAAGGTGTTTGGGTGGAGAGTGGCGTTGATGTGTGTTTCATTAATGTTTATGCTCCGTGTAGTGCTAGGGAGAAAAATAATTTGTGGGATAGAATGAAAATTGTTGTGAGACAAAATGTGGGGGCTTGTATTTGCTTTGGGGGTGATTTTAACTGCATTTTGCGTAGAGAAGAGAGGGGGGTGGGAAGGGGCACGATTGATTACCGAAGGGAAGTGCAAGAATTTAGAGATTTCGTTGAAGAGAGTGGTCTTTTGGATTTTCCTCTACATGGGAGGAAATTTACTTGTTATAAGCCGGATGGGAGCTGCAAGAGTCGAATTGATAGGTTTCTTGTGAACGACTTGTGCTTAAAGGAATGGCCAGATATGGTGTTGGTGGGGCTGAAACATTCCATTTTGGACTACTGCCCTATCATGGTCAAATTTGGAAAAAAGATTTGGGGGCCGAGACCATTTCGTTTTATCAAAGCGTGGCTCTCTCATCAATATTTTCAAAAATTTGTGGTGGAAAAATGGGAGGCGATCAAAGTTGATGGTTGGGGGGGTTTTGTGCTTCACAAAAAACTAAAATATCTAAGAGGAGAGTTGAAGACTTGGAATAAGGAGGTTTTCGGGAATATGGATAAGGTCATTGAAAAAAGGAGATTTGATATTTGGACCTGGGATAGAATTGATGTTGCTCTAGGGCTTGACGAGGATGAGATCATTGCTAGGAACAAAGAGCAAGCTTTGTTGCTACGGGACTTGAAGAATAGAAAAAGTTTGTTGGCTCAGAAAGCAAAATTGAAGTGGGTTCGTGATGGGAATGAGAATTCATCTATTTTTCATAGGTTTATCAATGGAGAAGAAAACGGAGTGAGATACTGGGGATCGAAATGTAGGGTGTGTGGGTGTCGGATCCTGGCAGGGTGAAACAGGAAATATTCGAGAAGTTCAAAAATCATTTTCAAGTCAAGAACTTGGTACGCCTCATGCTGGTTACTAATGCAAAAATCAGGATGATTCCGGAGATGGACAAACGAAAGATGATCGAACCTTTTTCCGAGGAAGAGGTTTGGAATGCGGTGAAGGGTTGTTGTGGGGGGAAAAGTCCGGGACCTGACGGCTTCGATTTGAGCTTCTTCAAAGAGTGCTGGGAGGTTACCAAATTGGATATTTTGAGGTTTATGAAGGGGTTTAATGATAATGGCAGGTTGGCGACTGGATCAATAGCTCTTACATCTCTTTGATTCCTAAAGGAAGGGATGAAAATGATCTTAATTACTTTAGACCGATATCTCTCATTAGCAGCCCTTACAAAATCCTTTCCAAAGTGTTGTTACACAGATTAAAAGGGGTGATGGATGAAATTATATCCAAGACACGGTCTGCTTTCATTGCAAAAAGACAAATTGTGGAAAGTGTGGTTATTCTTAACGAAGTAATTGAGCAGCTCAAGACTCGGAAAGAAGGTTTTTTTTGTTACAAGATTGATTTTGAAAAGGCATATGATTCGGTGAGATGGGACTTTCTTATCTCGATGATGGGGGTGCTGAATTTCTATGGAAAATGGATTGGTTGAATCAAAGAATGTGTTTCTACCGTGAGAGTCTCGGTGCTGATTAACGGAAGTCCGACGAAAGAATTCCGTCTTGAGCGCGGTTTGAGGCAAGGTTATCTTCTTTCATCGTTTCTTTTTCTTATTGTTGCCGAAAGCATTCATATTTTGATGAGGAGAGCGGTGGAATTGAAGATGTTCGATCCAGTATACATTGGCAACGAAGGGTGTTGGGTTTCTCACTTACAGTATGCGGATGACATAGTGTTTGTGGGGAAAGTGGGTTTGAAAAATGCTCTGTTTCTGAAAAGGTTTTTGCTTCTGCTCGAACTGGCAACAGGGCTTCGTATAAATGTGGAGAAGTGCTCTCTAGTTGGTGTTAAAGCTGAGGCAGGGGCAATGGTTGACATGGTGGACATCCTTAATTGTCAGGTTGGTAAATTGCCTTTCAATTATCTGGAAATGAAGGTGGGTGTAGACATAGTCGGGAAAGTGACTGGAGGTACGTGATTGATAAGGTGAAAAATCAGTTAAGAAAATGGCGACATTTGAAGTTGTCTCTTAGTGGTAGAATTACTCTGGTGAAATATATGTTGAGTGTTTTTTCGACGTATGTTTTGTCTGTGTTTCGGGCTCCGTTATGTGTGATTAAGAAGATGCATTCGTTGCAAAGAAATTTTTTGTGGGGAGGTGCAAGTGAGAGTGAGAAAAAGTTGGCTTGGGTGAAATGGAGTAAGGTTTGCAAATTTAAATCTGAAGGGGGCTTGGGTGTTTTAGATTTGGTCAAATTCAATAAAGCTTTATTGGGCAAGTGGGGGTGGATGGGGTTGGAGTGGGACAAAGGTTTGTGGTGGGAGATTTTATGTGCTAGGCTTAGGTCACGAGGATTGGATTGGGGTAGGGAGGTTTAAGGATAGATTTCGTAGGCTTTTTCTATTAAGCGACAAGAAAGGCAGTTATATTTTTGAGATGGGGAAGCGGGTGGATTGAAATTGGGTGTGGGATTGGGAGTGGAGAAGAAGTTTGAGGGGTAGAGATATGTCTGAAAATTTGGAGTTGTGTGCTTTGTTAAATAGGTACAACTTCTCTGAAGGAATTGAAGATACATGGCAGTGGAGAGAAGATCGACAAATCTTTACGGTGAAAGAAGATTATTCGTTGTTGTATCGACGCGAACTGGGAAGGGTGGAGCAGGACAAAGGTGTGTTTTCGCAACTTTGGGATTGTGGCGCAATTTCTAAGGCGTGTGCATGGAGGATTATGAGCAGGAGGATTCTTACGCGGGTTGAGCTTCAAAAATGACGTTGTCTACCTGATTCAGTGCCAACAATGTGTCTGTTGTGCGAGGTTGATGATGAATCCATCGAGCATATTCTTTTTGAGTGTGTGCAGGTGGCGGTTATTTGGAACAAGTGCAAGAGATGGATGAATATCGTGGCTTTTTTTTTTCCCCAAATGCCTTTTCAACATTTTGTTAATTTTGTGGAGCTTTTCACGGGGAGGAAGAAGAAACAGATATGCGCGTGCACGTGGGTTTGCATTGTGTGGTTGATATGGAATGGCATAAACACATGTATTTTCAATGGAGTGAAGTGGGAGTCTAAGAAAATCATTGATGAGTTCAAAAGGAGGGTGTGGTTCTGGCTTGGATGCAATAGACCAAAAGATTTTCGGGATCTTGATTTTCTAAATTGGGTTATTACTCTTTGGAGTTGTGTTTGATTATGTTTTCTTATGTTGTTTTCTTGTTCTGTTTTGTTGAGGTAAAGATCTTTACCTCTTCGTCGTGTTCATTGTTGTTTTTCTTTTGGTAATAAAATTTCTTTTCGGTGACAAAAAAAAATATCAATCCTTATTCCTTACCAAGCAATTTTTTCAATTCTTAAAATACTCTATCGTATTTTGTACGAATTTACATCCAAGAATATGTTTTTATCATATTGATTAGTGGTAACATACTAGTATTTTTAAACAACTTTCTTTTAAAACACAATTATCCCAAGCAGAAAAGGATTATATCCATTCTTGATGGTATGTACAATTCATACGCTATTTTCTACTATAACGGTGAACAAATAAATCCAGATATAATTAAAATTCTGTGGGAGCATACAAAATTAATTGAACTCAAGTCGAATGTGAAGTCTTATTCTCGACTTTGTGTTTACGAGGTTGTACTACATTTCCTGCATGCATTTTCATCGTTCCATCAACATCTATGTGTCTGTATAGCTAGTTATTAAGTAGTACTACTAATTTATTTAAAATTAATGTCTGTGAAACTTTCTAGCCATTAAAAAAAAGGTTTCATACATGCACGACCAAGTTTATATTACATTACATACTATAAAATTTGTGAATAAAAAAAATAACATGCATTTTATAATATATAAATATATTCTTGTAGTAGCCAAGACGCAACCTATGCATCGAATTGAAAATGAGGTTCATGTGCATGCATGTACAACACTTGTTAATACTCCTGTAATGAAATGAAATAATAAATTTGTCTTCACTACCATTTTCTAGCTTCCAGAAATTATCAATCAATTTTTTCCTTTGCATGATTTCGACTATTCGCAGCTAGCTAGGGTCCATTCAATGAGTTTGGCTCTATTTAATCACTTAATTGTTGACCAAAACTTTTCATCTTTTAGATTAAAGCTCAAAATATAATTATTACGACTCGTGTGATAACATATATCATTATAAATTTTCTTGCATTTTTTCTTCATACTTTGAACAAAATAATTTAGAAAAGTGTATAATAATATATATTTTATACACACGATTTCTATAAAGAATAATTGATTATATAAAATAAGGAAAGATGATATACAAAATATCAAACTACAAAGAAAGCTAATTATGTAAATTATGGAAGATTAGCTTTTTGCTATAATTAATTATCGAGTATTTGATGTGTGCGGTTAGAAAACTCAATATGATGATCGCAAACGAAGGTGACATGTTTCGAAATACAAACATATATATCATTTTCCATAGCTTTTGAAGATGTAATAAAGAAATAAAAATATGAATTATGGAGGATCGGAGGAGGAGGAGTGGGTCAAGACGCCACGGCAGTACCAAGTACCGTTGCTTTTTATTTAATTTGACAAAATAAAAGCTTAACGTATCCTACGTGGCCTACATGTTTTATTGTTTTCCAATTTATAATTTTCACTACTAGGAGATTCGAGATTCAAAAAAAGGAAAGAAAAGGGCAAAAACACAACTGGGTCTAGGTGAAGAAATGGGGCCCACTCTGGCGCTGCCGCCCCCTGCTCGGCGGGCGGGGCCCAGGTGCGCCACGTGAAGTGGGGATTACAAGAAAAGAAACAAAGCCCTTCCTTAATAAAATCTGCCCTAATCTCCTCCCCACCAATCACCACTCGTTTCCCACGTGGGAATGATGGCCCACGCCCTACTGACGTCACCTCATCACTCCTAATCTCTTTGTTTTCTTCTTTAAAACGAAATGCTTCCCTTATTTGCGCCTATATTATACTCTTATAAAGGTGGTTGGGGAAAAAATAAACACATGCTTTCAACCTCTTCTTCCTCATTTCTCTATTCTTTGGTCAACACTAGTTTTCAGCTGCTTAATTATTTCTCTTTCACAATTGTTCTTTTGTTCTTTTTTCTATTAGCATTTTTCATATATATATGATCCCTTGTTTATGAGAAGAATCTTAAATAAATTTGCTGAAACATAGTTGCAAGACATCATGGGATCAGAATCCTCTGAACAATACATCCACAAGGTACTCCTCTCTCTCTCTCTTGTTATCTCTCTCTCTCTCACCTTATATATATATATATAAGTATGTGTATGTGAGAGCAGATACAACATCTAATAGAAGAGTGCATACTATTCAACATGAGCAAAGAGGAATGCATGGATGCTCTCTCTAAATATGCAAATGTCAAGCCAATTATTACCTCTACCGGTAACTACCAAATCTCGCCTTCCATGCACATATGATCCCAAAACTAACCATAGATTTTAGCTTTCTTATTAAATATTTAAATGTGGGGGAAAAATACAGTGTGGAAGGAGCTGGAGAAAGAGAACAAAGAGTTCTTCGAGGCGTACGCTAAGCGAAGAGAGGAAAGAGTGTCATCAGAAACAACTGAGAAGAAGAGTGATCAAATCCACAATTTACTTTTGGATTCTTCTAAGAAAGATGACAAGAATGGTGAATGATCGATGTTAATTTAATTATTACTACTTCATATATGTACAATTATTATATATATTAATAGTACTCAGCGATATTTTGAGCTTGGCCTAGCTTCTTTCTTACAATTGGTTCCCACTGAATATATATATAGTACTTTATGATTTTTCGTCAATTGAATTAAATGTAAGGCATACGATGTATTGTACTATCCTAATTCGATCGCAAGTTTTAATCGAGAGGAAATAAACCCCCAGTAAGGTACAAGTAACGAAACGGCATGTACAGCCTCCCTCACAAGCTTTTTAATTAGTAGTATTTGCATTGTATGTGAAGGTCGTGAATTCGTGATGTGTGAGGGGAAGAGTATAAGATGGCTAGACACGTAGGGGTGACGGTGTTAGTTTCGTAGCACACGTGTCGTGGTGGGATAGGGTGGGGGAAGAGGTGGTCATGTGCCTTTCTGTTGTTGGGGATCAGATCACTTCACTTGAGTTAAATATATTGGTGGGAGAGAGTGGCGATGATGATTCTGAGTACATTAATTAATGAGTTAAGGGAAGAGAGGGGACCATCGCATGCACCTTAAAGGAATGGTAATTCATAAATTACAAGTAGTAGCTAGTTTGTACTCTAGGTTTCGATGAAGATACCTCGTTTTGAGTTTTCAACTTTCTATATATCTCGTGACCAAGGTATCTATGATGCAGCTAGTCGGATTCTTTATTGGCATTATTGCAACTCTCATTCTTAAGTAATAACCCATACCCCGTCCACAGTTATTAATAAAAGTATATAAAGTAGTTTTATGAGTTATAAAGGTGGTAGAGTTGACATCTTTAAATAATTTTTACTATTCCCTCCGTCCAACGGCCACAAAGGATGCGGCACGGAATTTAATAAAATAAAGTGTTGTGTTTTATAAAAGTAGGAGTAGAATATTTTAAAGGTAAAACTTTTTTTTTGAAAGTGGTCACTTTTAATGGGACGGACTAATAAGGAAAGATGGTCATCATATTTAACGGAACGGAGGGAGCACTATTTTTTTTGAATGTGATATATATATATATATATTATATGTTGGATTAATAATCTGGGCAAATTATATTAGAGTGATTTAGATCTAACAATATGATAATAATCGCCACATGTTTAAAGAAAATCTTGCTATGTTTATGAGCAAAACTTTTGTACTTTTTCATTTTTCTTGTGGAAAATATTGCATGATAACGAAATAAATGAAACACGTTTCATAATGTATGACCCAAAATATTTTCAAGAATAAATTGGGGTTTACTGAAATACGAAATGTGCGGCCGAAATGAGTCATGCATGTGTATATATAGAACATGCCATAGTATATATAAGTGATGGTGAACTTGTAGGAGAAAGTAGGTGTTTACTCGATGGAGATTAGAATGAATATTACTCCCTATCTTCTCAAAAGAAACTTATAAAAATAAGTATAAATGGATTTCATCGAAATATAATTTTGTTTCAAAAATAAGAAATATGAGCGAGTATGGAAACTCATGTCATGAAATTAACATAGCACATGACATAATATATTAAAAAAAGGTATTAGCACACATATCACATGGTGGCAATAACATGCATGCATTGCTATTCTCTTGAAACAACTGTTTCATTCGCAGAAAGTTATCCTAACTTTCAACTATATATATACACATGTATCGATTATCTTAAATATTAGTTCCAACCCATTTTTACCAAACTACTCACATGTTCATTTATTATTATTGTATGCACCAAAGTCAGTTATCAATCACAACCCTCCCCTTCTATAGTTCTATTTACATTTATTGATCATCGAGTAATTAATTTCTACCTATATCAAATAAATTGGTGGAGTATTAGTAATTTCCTATAAAGTACTCAAATAAATTGGGACTCGATAGAATATGTATCGTCGTCAATAACATTTTCCTAGTGTTGAACACACAGATAAATAAATACTCCATTATTGATATATGTGGAAATACTACACTTCAGATTCTTATATACGTCATAAATTAATTAGGGTGAAACTACAATATTTGCTCAAGTAACATGATGTGCCACTAATAGGGGGAAACGACACATTGTTTGAAATAGTTGTTAGATTTTGATATATTTTTGTTTTTTATCAAGTGTGATTACAGCTAGTATTGACAATGACTATTTTTGAGTGAATTGTACATGCCTAATTGAATTAGGCACATAAATCCCTACTATTTTATAATCACCAGAGGAATTAAACTTAATTTTATAAGATGATAACACCATGTATGAGCTGGCTCTATAAACAGATAATGCAATCTAAGAGCTTACATGATATATAAGATTCAAGTTTCCGTACCATGAGATGGGTTTTTTTGAACCTCTATTATATTCTTCTATATTTTATGTTGAAAGTAGATAGGTTGATATTTTTCAGAAAGAAAGGAAAATATATGGAGAACAGTCATAAGAAATGTCAACAAACTGACAGTCCAACAAAATACCCAACAAGAGTATCCAACTTTACACACAAAGATACTACTTAGACAACCAGAAAAAAAGATTAATACAACACAACCTAAAACATTGCCTAGATATGGCACTACAAACTTTCTTACCAACTACTCAGCTCCACACCACAGATTTAATCTTCCCAATCAATTTATACATTTTTCATTCTCTGTTTTTAAAGACTATCTCATTCCTATATTTCCAAGTCATCCACACATTAAATTCTCAAGTCACAGTCAATATATATCTATTCTTTTTACCTTTCAATAAGGTATAGAATTGGATAAAGTTGGTCGAAGGCTCATTAGATAGAATAGCTTGAATGCCTAGCCACTCCAAGCATCGACTCCATAACTCGCAAGTCACCCGTCATTCGATAAATAGATGATTAATGGACTCATCGGCATTATCACATAAAGGGCAATTAGATGTCTCATTAGGTGGTAAAGCACTTCTTCTTACCAGTTCCGACTTAGTAGCAATTTTACGAAACACCACTCTCTACGTCGTTGCTTGTATTTTTGGAGATGCAAAGTTATTCCAAAGTACCTTACAGCACTGCACGGAGTTGCTCTCCCCGTTCTTTTTTCTCTACATGAGTGTTTTATATCTGCTTTGAACCGAGTACTCTCCACTTTTATCGCAAATCCACCTCCAATAGTCTGAAGTATAAGCACAAGGTGTCCTACATGAAATCAAATCAATTAAGCTTTTTAGTTCGGTTAGTTCCCACTCCCTTAAATTTCTCCTCCATCTCATGTCCCACCTCCATCTATCCTCAATCCAATAACCCGCGTCTGCCATTATAGAATCTTTGTTGAAACAAAGATTATACAAGTGCGGGAACGACCTACTCAATGGCTCAGCACCCGCCCATTTATCATTCCAAAAATAAGACCAAGTCTCATCCCCTAATTCCTCTCAATCCCTCGAACCAACCCCCTCTCTTTTGTCCCACAAGCTTTTCTAGATCTCACCCTACCTCTTTTGCTTTTGAAAGGAGATCCCATTTCGCCCACACCATTTTACGTGTCTATCACAATCCCATTTTTCAAAGGACGAATCAATCATAGTGTGACTTGGGGTATGATGAAAGAAACAAAAAAGAAATGAAAACAACATGAAAAACAATGATAACCGAGGAGCATCACTGAACCAATGTGTATTATCAGATTGAAGGAAACTTAGTAGCCAAAAAGCTCAATGTTATAAGGATTTAGTAAGATTCACCAAAGGTTCAAAAGAATTAGATAGTTGGAATAAAGTACTAATTAAGTACGATTCGAAGATTATGGTCTATAAAGCCAAACCATGTAGGCAGAATTAATAAAGGACAAAGTAATGCAGCAGAATAGTGAAAACTTAAACACATATATGAAGATATGCATTATCTCTTAATACTTAACATATAATAAATCTTCATTCAGCACCACCGCCACCACCCTATTGCTCAACCTGCAATTGATTTGAAATACAAGCATAGTTGATTACTTGATGTACTCTGTGGGTTATGCCAAAAATAAATATTTATTTTCCATACATGATCACAATATAACACAAGTATCATGAAATAACATGTAAATACTAAACATTCATTTGATTTTACCAAAAGCTAGAGTGTACTCTCTTTTTCATGTGTTTCATCCATATTTGTAACCGATGTTGGTGAGCAATGTCTCCACTCCCCCCCCCCAGACATAATCAATGAAATTCTAGTAATTAAAGACCCTTAAAAACGGTTTATGTCTCGATTCGCATTAATTTAGATATTAACTAAATTAATTAAGTATCTTGATTGTCAATCAATTATTTAATCATAATTAATCATTAATAAATAAGATTTAAATAAATAAAATAGTAATTAATCTCTATTAATTATTATTAATCAATATTACACATTTAATAATTCATTGCTCATAATTTATTATTAATCATCAAATTAAGATATTTAATTTAATAATTAATCTTTCATTAATTATTAATTAATAAAAATTAAAATTTTAATTAATATAATTAATTAGATTTATCAAAGTCTAAATTTAATTAGACACAAAGCCATAATTAATTGTCTATTAATAGTCCATTGATAATTGAACAAAAAAACCCATCAAAAAGAATTCAGATTGATTCATTACAAATTAATCAGTGAGCCCAGCCCATGTCTTATCTTTTGAGTCAGCCCATATTTTTAATTAGCCATAATTTGGCCCGTAATTCGTATTCGATCCGTTCCATAATATTTTTATTACTTCAAATTTTAATAATATTTCTTCAATTTTATTTATCAAAACTTAATCTTTAACAAATAAGAAAAAAGGAATTATCATAGCAACTCTATCCCTCCCCAGTATCGTCTCCCTCTTTGTCCCTCTTTCACATCCTCAGACCTCCATCTGCACACACATGCACAAATTCAGGTAATACAACCCAGCGCCGTTGCCGGCGGAATCTACGTTGTCATGAGCTTTCAGTTTTCAAACAATACTTCAACCATCTTCTCTAATTTCCCGCTCATAACGAAACATTAAAAACCCTTATGATAAGCCTGTTTTTTGTGCTCTTTTTGAGCTTGTGTAGGTGTAGATCGAGTCTTGTTTTCTTTGTTTTTGTGTCTTTTGTGTCTGGGAGAACACACTTTTGTGAGACAGATAGTTGAGAAGAGTCTTGGGCGAATCAGACCACATTCCGTGAAAGAGATAAATTTCAGGCATTGTAACAACTTGAGCAAGGAACATCTGTGCTTAAGACAATGTAGCATGCGGGATCTGGACCTGACGTTACAAAGCTGGAAGACGAGGTTTCTTGAGCAACACCTTGGGCAAGCCGTTCGAAGACTCTATTTGCCCAAGATGGAGTACCTGGCGAACAAAGAACTTAAAAGGAAAGATTTGACGAGATCTTTGGAGAAGCAGATGCAGATTTTTACCGCATAACACAAACAAGGAAAGATATATTTCTTTTATCCTGCCAGAGCTACATAATGAAATAATTAAGGCAGTCAACTACTGGAGATACTAGGGATCCACTCAATAAGGAAATGTTAGGTATTTTATATTGTTGTTTATTATGTTAAACCTAACATATGTGTTTTTGTGTTCTTCACAGGATGGTTGTTGACCTAGATCAAAGTTCAACATAACAGCTGACGATGACTCAGCGTCTACAGTTTGACAGCCACGTGGACTTTTGACTTGGTATGCTTGAAGAATACACGAAGACTGGAGAAGACCAAGTCATGGTAGGCCGTTGAGAACTTTGCGCCAAGTGGAAATCTGTTTCTACGAAAACCAGAGTCAACAAACAGACTGAAGCGGTTTCCACAATTCCAGGCGATTCTTGCGGAGCACGACAACAGTTGTAAGATTTGGGGAATGCATGGGCCGGAAGTTACAAATTTCTAGAAACCAAGCCCATGAACTATCTCTATAAATACTGACTATAGTTTTCAGTTAGATATAGACTTTTTCAGATTAAATTCGTAGTTTAGTGTGTATGATCCTTAGTGTCTTAAGATCATACGTTTAGTGTTTTTGTAAGAAGTGTTGATGTTGTTGTGGTACTAAACATTGTAACAACACAACACTTATTTTGATTATTCTTTTTGGCCGTAAGGCTGCCGTGTAGGTTGTTTGTTAACACAACCTACGCAAAAATTATCTTGTGTCTTCTTATTTAACTTCCGCAACATTGCTTAGAGTGGTTGATACACTTTCAAGTGGTATCAGAGCCATCACTCGACACACTGAGTGTGGTCCTGACTGTATCACAGCTCTAACGCGAAGATGGATCCAAATAGCACTGGAGCATTTCGACCTCCAATCCTGGATGGTTCGAATTATTCTTACTGGAAGACACGTACACGCTCTTATATCAAGTCTCTTGATAGACGAGCATGGATTTCTGTGGAGAATGGGTGGTCACCACCAAACCAAACTGACGATGACGGTGATTGTGTACCGATAGACCAAAGCTCCTGGTCACGTGATCAAATTGAAGCTGCCACTCTTGATGATCGAGCACTAAATGCTATAATCTCAGCTGTCGACACAAACATGTTCAAACTAATCAAGAACTGTGTGTGTGCGAAAGATGCTTGGGATATTCTCCAAAGGCACTGTGAGGGTGACAAGAGCGTCAAGCAGTCTCGTCTACGTATCCTCGCCTCTCAATTAGAGGATATGAAGATGGAGGAAGATGAAGATATCTCTAGCTACATGAAAAGGATTCTTGACCTTGCTAACGAGTGTCAAGATCTAGGAGACCCATTGAGCAACAAGGTCCTTGTCTCCAAAGCACTTCGAACGTTGCCGCCCAGATTTGACATGAAGGTAACAGCCATTGAAACAGTGCAAGGGGTGAATGCACTGGAATTCACAGATCTCATGAATTCTTTCAAAACCTATGAGATGAATCACGAAGCAAGAGGAACCTTCCCCAAGAAGAAAACTTTGGCTCTCACTGCAGGTTCAAGTTCATCACCATCATGCAGTAAGCTATTAAACCAAATGGACTCTAGTGACTCCGAAGAAGTGGAAGAAATCCATGATGGAGATGATGTTGCCATGACCAACAACAATCAAAGAAAACCCCCTGTTAGGAACTCTTCTAACAACGAAGTATTCAAATACAGTTCCTCCAAACTCGACAGCATACAATGTCATGAATGTAAGGGTTTTGGACACTTTGCAAATCAATGTGCCAACACACTTCGAAAGAGGGGTAAATCTTATTGGGTATCATGGAATGATGATGAGCATGAGTTCTTTGAAGATATTGAGGAAAAATTATTTGAAAGTGTTGCATTGCATGTAACAATGCCTCCGCAGGACATGCAGCAACACACAGATGCGGACATCTTCTCTGAACGGTATGACTCTAACTATTATTCTACATTGTTTTATTTAAATACCTTTGTTGATGGTACAGGAAGTGTTGAGGAAGACATAGATTCCACATGTGCTGAAGAGTGTGATAGCAATGCCTTCTCAATAATTCAAGGCTTGAAAAGGTTGTATGATGAGCTGTTGGGAAAATGGAAACATCAAGCAAAAGATCTGCTAACCGCAACAGTTGAGGTAACACGACTTAAGGAAGTTCAAGCAAAACAGGAGGCATTGATCACACAACGTGACATAGAGCTCACCAAAGAGAAAACCAAACTTGAAGAGGCAGAACTAACTATCCGCAAGTGGAATACGAGTACTTACTCGCTTCAGGAGATCATGGACAGCGCAAACCCAAGCAAGAGAGGCCTTGGGTATGCTGCACCAATTGTGTTGTGTAAAGGGTCCACATCGGGAGGAGAGACATCAAATGTCAAAACAGATGTCGTGCTCGCAGACCCATCAACACAGACACAACAAAGTGTCTCTCAAACAAGAAAAGGTAAAAGAGGTAATAAAAAGGGTAAACGACATAGAAGGAAATATATATGTCATTATTGTTTGAAACCAGGTTATATCAAACCCTTTTGTTATCAGAAGAAAAGAGATGACAGGTCCGAATGTGTATTACCAAAGCAACCTAAAATGATATGGGTAAAGAAAGTTGATCTAACATGTAATGTTGTTTATACAGCTTTGAAAACTAACATTTCAGGTTCTTGGTACTTTGACAGTGGATGTTCACGTCACATGACAGGTAATAAAACATTCATTTCCAATTATGAGACTTATGATTGAGGAAATGTTTCCTTCGGTGGAGGATCAAAAGGTAAAATTGTAGGGAAAGGTATACTTAATGTTCCTGGTTTACCTGCTTTAACAAATGTTTATCATGTGCAAGGACTTATGGCAAATCTGATTAGTATAAGTCAACTGTGTGATGGCAACATGCTTGTAAAGTTCACTAAAGATGCATGTGAAGTGTACAACAATAAGAACTTGTGTATCATGACAGGTCAAAGGTCATCAGATAATTGTTACATGACTGATCATGTGAAATGCAACAAGGCTCAAGTTGATGATGTCATACTCTGGCATAAAAGATTAGGTCATACTAACTTTCGAAATCTTGGCAGGTTAATCAAGATGGATGCTGTGCGAGGTGTACCCAAACTTGGGAATGCAGACCAGATCGTATGTGGTGACTGTCAACGAGGAAAACAATTACATGCCTCACATCCTGCCTTACAACATAGTGAACAACACTTTGGGACCAACTGTTGTTTTGAACTTCTACATATGGATCTTGTGGGACCCATGGAAGTTGAAAGCATTGGTGGTAAAAGGTATGTGCTTGTTGTGGTAGACGATTTTTCTAGGTTTACATGGACCTATTTTTTACGTGAAAAATCTGAAACATTTGAGGTATTTAAAAATATGTTTTCTCGTGTTACTAATATGTTTGATGCTAGAATATCTCGCATAAGATCCGATCATGGTCGTGAGTTTGAGAACTCAAAATTTACAACCTTTTGTGATGAAAAATGAGTGTACCAAGAGTTTGCAGCACCAAAGACACCACAACAAAATGGGGTGGTCGAACACAAGAATAGAACCTTGATTGAAATGGCTAGGGTGATGCTGAGCTCAAGCCAAATGGTGAAACGTTTCTGGGCTGAGGCAGTAAACACCGCATGTTACATCAACAATCAAGTCAACATTCGACCAGGGTCATTCAAAACACCATATGAGCTACTGAAAGGGAGAAAACCTAACCTAAAATATCTTCGTATTTTTGGGTGTGTTTGCTTTATCTTAAATGATCGAGAGTATCTAACAAAGTTTGATGATAAAAGCGACAAATGTGTATTTGTCGGATACTCAACGAACAGTGTAGCTTATAGGATTTTTAATCTACATATTGAGACAATACAAGAATCTGTTAATGTTGTCTTTGATGATGCAGGTGATGGGAACAAAGAGGTGGAAGTAGAAGACGGCATATATCAAGGGGGAGTTGTCACACCTCCTGTTGAGACACAATCTGTTCCACCTAACACAGAAACTGGCACTACTGTGGAGGTCAACACCACACAACAGGAACCTGAAGAAGAGCTAGATGAGCCTCAAGAGATCACTCTTTGTAGAGAACCTTCAGGACGAGTGAGAGAGAACCATCCACTAACTCAAGTTATCGAAAACTTTGAGGATGGTGTTCAGACCCGACGAAAACAGCCAATCAACTATAAAGAAATGGCGTGCTTGTACTCCAGGTGCTCTACAGTTGAAGGCATAACATGTTTCGTCTCTAAGTTCGAGCCAAAAAATGTCAAGGAAGCACTAACTGATGAGTTCTGGATAAATGTTATGCATGAAGAACTAAATCAGTTTGTGCGTAGTGATGTTTGGTATCTTGTTCCCAGGCCAGTCAACAAAAATGTTATTGGCACAAAGTGGATTTTAAAGAACAAATCTGATGAGAAGGGAACTATTGTGCAAAACAAAGCACGATTAGTAGCTCAAGGGTACACTCAAGTCGAAGGAGTCGACTTTGATGACACATTTGCACCAGTAGCACGACTCGAATCCATTCGATTATTGCTTGCAGTCGCATGTTACCTCAACATCAATCTGTACTAGATGGATGTGAAGGCAGCATTCCTTAATGGTGAGTTAAAGGAGGAGGTATACGTGGAACAACCGAAAGGTTTTGAGGATCCTCACAAACCGGACCATATTTTCCGATTGAAGAAAGCGCTATATGGGCTCAAACAAGCACCACGAGCTTGGTATGAGCATCTCACACATTTCCTCCTCACGTACGGATTCGTGAGAGGTGCTGCTGACCGGACATTGTTTATCAAAAGGAAAGACCAACACATCCTTATTACTCAAATTTATGTTGATGATATGATTGTTGGTTCCACATCACGTAACATGTTAACTGATTTCTCAGGTGCAATTTCTACTAAGTTTGAGATGAGCATGGTGGGCGAGCTCACATACTTTCTTGGACTACAGGTTAAACAAGGGCAAGATGGCATCTTTATCTCTCAAAGCAAATACGCCAAGGAGATGATAAAGAGATTTAACCTTGAAGGTATGAAGCACATGAAGACTCCTATGGGCTCTACAGAAAAGCTAACTAAAGATGATGCTGGAGAAGATGTTGACCCAACACTCTACAGATCAATGATAGGGAGCATGTTGTACCTAACAGTCACTCATCCAGATTTGATGTTTAGCGTATGTGTTTGTGCCAGGTATCAAGCTAAACCTAAAGCCTCTCATCTCAAAGTTGTTAAACGAATCATCAGGTATGTTGCTGGAACTATAGACCTAGGCATATTATTTTCTAAACACATGAATATGAGCTTGATAGGTTTTAGTGATTCGGACTGGGCTGGAGATGTTGATGATCGGAAAAGTACCAGTGGAGGATGTTTTTATCTAGGAAACAACATTGTGTCATGGCACAGCTGCAAGCAAAATTGTGTTTCCTTATCCACTGCTGAGTCTGAGTATGTTGCCGCAGGCAGCTGTTGCACACAACTGTTGTGGCTTAAGCAAATGCTTAGTGATTATGGCCTAGACAACAATGACCTAGTTGTGTACTGTGACAACATGAGCGCCATAAACATTTCCAAAAATCCTGTTCAACACTCAAGAACAAAGCACATTGACATAAGACACCATTTCATTAGAGAGTTAGTGGAACAAGAGGTTATCAAGCTTGAGTATGTGAAAACGGAGAACCAAGTTGCTGACATCTTTACAAAACCCTTAGATCATGAGAGATTTGTATTTTTACGGAAATCTCTTGGTCTTTGCTTTTTTCATTAAAATGTGTGTTGTGCTACACCCTCATGACCATATTCTGTCATCTATATCAAGGGTGTAGCTTATTTTGTCTAACTTGTTGGTATATTTTAGTCAGCATATTCTATATTCTGAAACCTGACATTTATCTATATGTTTTGTATGTAACTGTGTGGTAAACAATCCAAGTAGTTTGGGGGCACGGCGCTCGCTACGACGATGCTACCTTACAAAAGGATTGCAACTGCGACTGCTTTCGAGGGTGAAAGGCTAGGGGCACGGCGTTCGCTGCGACGATGCACTCTACACTCACTAACCCTTGAATTCTTATAGTTCTGCACATATTTTCTCTACTTAAGCCAGGTGGATGTTGCAACAAACGTTGACACAACAGAGCAAGTTGGACTGGTTGTTCTCAAAATTTTGTTCTCTAAAATGTTGTTCGTGAATGTCAGCAATCCTGTGTTTTTTGTTTTCGCATAATCAGGTGTGTTCCCCTCAACATCCGTATCTCTCTTGTGGTAGTGGGTTATAACTGTCAAGTAGCGTGTTTTTGGGGTTTGTCAGGGTGGAAATGAAACGGCAAAGCTTCTTTTTGACTTCAACCGTCGCCAATCTGTTTACCATCATTTCCTATTTCTGTCACACAAAACCCTAGAAACTCTTACCCTCTCTCTTCCATATCCGCACGTCTCCCAAGACTGATACGCTTTCTTGAAACTTCATAAAACAAAACATCTCACTTCTCCCTTCCAAAACCCTCATTCGAAACTCTCAAATTTCTCTCTCGTTTTTTCTTCCCGCTCACAAACATGGCGTCTCCTCCTACTCCCGATATCATAGCACTTTTTCAAGCGCTCTTAGCAGCAAACCCTACTATCCTCCAGACACTCCAACCTGTCCCTGCACCACCAGCGGACGCCGTGCCATCCGTTCCAATAGATATTCCACCCCCTTCGGTGGAACCTCCTCCTCCCGTTGCTGTTCCGGTAGAAACTTCACCTGCAGAAACTGTCCCTACTCCTCCGCCGGTCATTACTGAGGCCGTTCATGTTGCTCCGCCAGTAGATATCATAACTGCACCACCTGGTACGACAGGTGCCCTAGCTGAACATTGTCCAGCGTCTCTCCCTTCCAGATCCTTATCTCCACCCACACCTCTCGCTCGCAAGCCCGCTACAAGGGGCTCAAGACTATCGGCCCTCAATAGACGGGACAAGAAGTCCCAAGATCCCTTCCCCACTGTTGTCGTCCAAGACGACAGTGAGGACGAAGTCTCTTCAGCACCTAAGCGCCAGCGACTTCTATCTGACGCTGAGGTCAAGGTGGAACCCACTTCTTCAGCCACTCTCGCCGCCAAAGGCAAAATGATGGTACAAAGTTTGGAGCCCTCCAAGGATCCCGATCTTCCTTTGGATGTGGAACAAGCTCTCAATCTCTAATTCTACGATGACGCTGCAGCAGTCAAGTGGACACGCTTATAGAATGTTCCTTGTGTGAATGAACGCTCGGTTCATGAGACCACGTTTGAAGAAAACAACTTGCTGTCATTTTTCCACTCCCGGGGTTTATTGGTTACAGTCTTTGAACTTCCTCCCTTGGTTAAGTCTGTGGTAAGACATTTCTATTGCAATCTCAATCGTTCCTTTGGTGATCGCTCGTCTTCAAAGTTTGGAAAAGTATATTTGTACAATTCTATCTTTGATTTTTCTGCGAAGTCAATCAACATAGCCCTTGGGCTGCCCAACCGTGAGAGTGACATTGTCCCCAATCTGGACACTGTTGCAAAGCTGATTACTGGTGGTAAACGTTCCAAGTGGACTCAGCCCATGAAGTCCTCTTTGCTAACTCATCTTTATTCTGTTCTCCACCTGGTTCTGACTTACAATTGGATAGTGTCGTCCAATGTTATTATGGTAACACAGCAACATGGGATATTGCTATATCTGCTGGGACTCAACAGGCCCTACAACTTGGGTCAGATTATTTTTGATCAGCTCGTCACTCTCTCTGTCAAACCACAGATTGGCTCCCTCCCGTTTTGCTCTCTAATTTGCAGGGTATTGAAGCACCAAGGGTTTACTTCCATTGCTAGAAGCCATGAGGCTGTTCCTCCTCCGGTATATGTGATCCATCACTCTCTTTTCAGCAAAAGCAAGATTCCTGACCTGCCATGGGTTAATCCTGAGGATGTCGCCCCTGGCCCCGCTTCCATTCAGCTGCCACCACCGACTGTTTTACAGTTAATTGGTGCTCTGAATGCCCTCACTGCCGCTCTTCAAGCCTGCCTCCCTTCACAATAAGGGAGAGAACCGCCAGCCGCAGGGGGTGACGCAGCCGGGGACCCGGAAGAAGAGGGAGAAGCATGTGAGGATGAAGAAGAGGAAGAGGAACAATTGGTGTGATGACCGTGTGTGGTCAAGATTAAAAACTGATGTGGGATATTTTAAACAATTTACTTTTTATGTTTTTTGATGTGGTGGGTGTGGATGCTAAACGATCGTTCTTATTTAAATGCCATGAATGATTGATTGCTGCTTATCATATCTGTGCTGCTTACCATATATGTGCTGTTATTATGTCTATATTGTTTGCTGGTTGTTTGTAACGTTGTTTTGCAGGCATAGACATAGGGGGAGCTTCAAAGAAGAAGGTGTTGTGAAGAAAGGCACAAAAACAGGGGGAGTTTGTTAGGTATTTTATATTGTTGTTTATTATGTTAAACCTAACATATGTGTTTTTGTGTTCTTCACAGGATGGTTGTTGACCTAGATCAAAGTTCAACATAACAGCTGACGATGAGTCAGCGTTTACAGTTTGACAGCCACGTGGACGTTTGACTTGGTATGCTTGAAGAATGCACGAAGACTGGAGAAGACCAAGTCATGGTAGGCCGTTGAGAACTTTGCGCCAAGTGGAAATCTGTTTCTACGAAAACCGGAGTCAACAAACAGACTGAAGCGGTTTCCACAATTCCAGGCGATTCTTGCGGAGCACGACAACAGTTGCGAGATTTGGGGAATGCATGGGCCGGAAGTTACAAGTTTTTAGAAACCGAGCCCATGAACTATCTCTATAAATAGTGGCTATAGTTTTCAGTTAGATATAGAGTTTTTCAGATTAAATTCGTAGTTTAGTGTGTATGATCCTTAGTGTCTTAAGATCATACGTTTAGTGTTTTTGTAAGAAGTGTTGATGTTGTTGTGGTACTAAACATTGTAACAATACAACACTTATTTTGATTATTCTTTTTGGCCGTAAGGCTGCCGTGTAGGTTGTTTGTTAACACAACCTACGCAAAAATTATCCTGTCTCTTCTTATTTAGCTTCCGCAACATTGACTTAGAGTGGTTGATACACTTTCAGGAAAGAATATCTTCCATACAAACCCTAGCTGCCACCAAAACGAGTTAGATCTTGAGCAAGACGATGCACAAGTCAAGACCTTGAGCAAGGTCAGATTACCACTGTGAACTAGAAAGTCCAAGTATTAGCGACTCTCTGCCAATCAGAGGGATCAGCGTGGTGATGTAGGTGGGAACGTCATGGGACGGGCGTCTGAGATGGTGTGTCCATGGTTGCGGTGTACCGCTAATGCCTATTTGGGTATGTTGGAGTAGGCTTGGTCCAGGAGCAATCTTGGGCAAGGGGATAAGGGGATGAGTAACCCTTACTTTCTGGGCTGAAAAGGGGATGTTGGGCGAGCCTTAGGTGGCTACATGACGAGTAAAAAATGGGTTGCCTGAGTGATGCATTTGGGTAGTAGAAGTAAAACCTCATTCTTATGCTCGCCCTTAACCAATGACATGTATATGCAACGAGAATCTTTGCACCGATGACCCAGGAGTTGATCAAGGCGTAACAAGTTGAACCAATTATCTTTTTTTCTTTTTACTTTTCTTCTGTTTTATTTCAGGTCTTGGTTAATTCCCCTCTATAAAGATATATGAAATTGTGACAGAGAGAGAATACCAACTCCCTGTGAAATCAATCTATACTTACCACTAGCGTAAAGTAGTGTAAATGATAGAAAAACTTATAAATTTATGATGAGTAGGGGATGAAGACCGAGCCCCGTCACCTTCTTCCTCTTCAATTTCTCTCTCCAGCCAAGGCTTCAAATTTCAGCCAAGTCTCACTAAATCAATTCCCCTCTTCTCTAATTCGATTGAGGAAGTCGATTTGGGCAAAAGCCCCAAAAATTTATACAAAATTTGATCTCTCCCTCCTCGTTCGAACTACTTTGGCGGATGTACTGTCTTCGCGTCTTCTCTGCTGGCCACCACCAACACGACGCCATCAAATTTCCTCGTCGCTTGCAGCAGTCCCCGTTCTACAGGCCTGTTGCGCTGATACCGAAAACTCCAAGAGCAACTCTGGACCAAGACAGTAGGTAGTTTCTCGTTTCATCTTTTCTTTCTTATGTTTTGTTTTGACGGATTATTGAAGAAGATTTGTTGTGAAGCTTTTTGTTGATTTGACTTAAATATTTATGAACTTGTTGTTGAGGAGTTGATGATTTCTGAACTAGCCAAGCTCTTTCTTTGTTATGAATTCTAAGTTTTGTTTACTACTTAGTTCGATACGCAAGTAGGTTGTTGTTGTGATTCAGTTCTTACAACTCTAAACTAAAATAGGATATATGAACAATAAATAAAAATGAAGCTGTAAAAGAGATGTTGAAATTTACCTACTTCTTTAAGGATGAGAATATGAATTGTTGCTTATTTCCCTTTTCCACTCTCTAGCTTTCTTCTTCTATTTCTTTGCTTCTTCTTTGTTTTGCAGGCAATACAACATAAAAAGAGGTGAAATAGATATATCTAAAAGGAATGACAACATGGGTGTGCCGATGGGAATTATTGAGTGATGGGAAATATTGGAGTAGGTAGTGTTGTGCGGCTAGGGAGAAAAGAATACATGGAGGCCAATTTCATGACAGATTTTATATCTTGTACATAAAATATTTGATTTATATAGATATTTGTGTGTATAATGTACATGTATTTTATTAGTATAGTAGGGATCGTTATATAACAATTGAGCTTTTATTAAATTAGTTGGAAATTTTCAAATACATTAGGCTCACTAGTATCTAATTACATAGCGTATTGTAATTATATAAATAACTCAATAATAATAATAATAATCTCAATTTCGATTGAATATAATTATTTAATTTAAATTTGAACTTGTCATTAATGAACGTCGAATTCGACAAGTATTTATTGCAACTAAAACTCAACAACAAAGTTCTAAATTTTATGGATATAATACCCTTTTAGAAAATAAATTTTACTACCTCCGTCCATAAAAATGGTTTACGGTTTGATCCGACACGGGTTTTAATATTATGTTTTGACTTTAATGGGGATATGTAGTGAGTAGAGTTAGGATCCCACTTTACATATTGTTTTAAATTGGTTGTGAGTAGTTAGTGGAATTTGGGTCCCACTTAAAGTATTGTTTTAAATTGAGTTGTGTGTGGTGGGTCCACTTGCTATAAAAGGAAAGTTTCAAATGTAAATCATTTTCATAGGCGTCCCAAAAGTTTCAAATTGTTGTACCATTTTGGTGGACGGAAGGAGTATTAATTATTTCGAATTAAATTATGGGGTATTATAGTGTCCTATCCCCGCCTTCTGTTAGTGTCCTATCCCTGGCTCCCAACAGAAAGCCTTATAGAAGAGAAATCAGTTTCTTAAGAATCTTAACAGGCGCCTTAAACACAGACAAGGCATACAACGGGATTGTTGAAATGACGAATTTCACCAATGTAATCCTACCTCCAAGCGAAATCTTCAAATTACTCCATTTGTCCAACATGTTCTTCACTTTCTCGACTACATAATTCTACTATCCAACTCTCGAATGTTTGCACCCACCCGAAGACCAAGATAGTTAAAGGGGAGAGTCTCACTTTTGCATCGAAGAATATTGGTTATATCTCCCATAATTCCAGGTTCGGCACTGATGGCGATCACCTATGACTTCTCCTTGTTGATTCGAGAGCCCGACACCAATTGCAAGAGCACCAAGAACCTTTTAAGGAAAATGGTATTTTTGATCGATGCTTTTCTGTTGGTCCCGAAAGAGCTAGGTTTGGTGTATGGGGGGGGGAATACACCAAATACACAAACTTTTCAGTTTACTTGACTAATTAAAAGAGATATTTAAGCTCTCTGTAATTCAGATTGCTCAATATGTCAGACAAGATCGATTAATCTAATCAATCGTGTTCTATCCAAGCAGAATCTCTCGAGTGAATAATACAAAGCAGAAAGTAAGAGTAATCTTATTCTCCAACAGTGTATTATGTGCGGAATAATGGTGGACTTAGTTGGTGCTCTTTGTTTAGAAAATCTTTAGGAAACTTAATCAAGAATTTATAAGAATGATTAAGAATGCAGTTTGAATGAGTATGACAGATAATGAATAAAACAACTGAATATAAAAGCAGAAAGTAAATAACGCAGTTATTTTACGTGGTTCGGGAAACCCCCTACGTCCACGGTCTAATCCACACTGGATTAGATATCCACTACTAGGATACTCTTCTTATTTATACTCGCTGAGAACGAGCCACAAGTTTCAATTACAAACCTGATTGAAACTTATGCACGAATAAGGGTCGTGTCCCTTTACCACTTACAGAAAAACTACTGTAAAATAGGATCTCTTAACGTTAATCCATTAGAAAACTACTAGCTAGCAAAGATCTCCTTCTTCCTTTCTCGATAAGACAGACTTGAATCGAGGGGTGGTTATGATCATGAACGGTTCGGAACACGATCTGGTTGAAATCTTTTCTCAGTAAATGCTTCGATAGATGAGATGATTTCTGGGCAGAGTAGATAAGAATGATATAGTAAGCTTATTCGCGTGTTTTCTGCCAATCTTTATTCCGAGCTTTTATAGGTGCAGAGTCTCGAAATTTTGACCGTTGAACTTGATTGATTTGAAGTAAATGTGATTTTATCAATCAAGGAAAGTGAATCCCTAGATTATCTCCTCTTTGCCTTCTAATCCGTTTGACCGAATCTTCCAAATATGGTAAGCAGATCATTTGACAGATAGCTTTCCTTTTATGGTCTTGATTGATTCCATTCCTTTTGTGGAGCGAGGGACTTATTGAGACTTTGGGTTCTCAGAGACATTTCATCTGATTTCAGTATTTGAGTGTTGATCTGGTTGAGCTTTCTGGTTAAGAATTTCTGGTTCAACTTTCTGTCTGGGTTGACATCTTTCAACTTTCTGGTTTAAGTCTCTGGATTCAACTTTCTGTTATAGTTGACATTCTTCAACTCTCTGTCTGAGACTTTTCTGGTTCAACTTTCTGTCAAAGTTGACTTGCTTCAGCTTTCTGTCTGAGACTTCTTTCATCTTTCTGTTTGAAGCTTTCTGGTTCAACTTTCTGTCAAAGTTGACTTGCTTCAGCTTTCTGTCTGAGACTTCTTTCATCTTTCTGTTTGAAGCTTTCTGGTTCAACTTTCTGTCAAAGTTGTCTTGCTCCAACTTTCTGGTACATAGAAACCAAATAGAAATGATACGGAACATGAATAATACCAAGTGTGTTTTTGAGAGAACATCATCAAAACATAAATTATTTGTGGGGTTCCCAACATTTTCCAACAAATATTGTATCATCTACGAACTAGAAGTGTAAAATTTTTAGCGCCTTATTCCCAATCTCCATAGGATTAAAGAGTCCCTTTAGGATCGCCTGCTTCATTAAAATTACAATACATTCCGTGACAACAATGAAGAGGAAGGGCGAAAGGGGGTCGCCTTGTCTCAGTCCACGCCCCATTTTATAGTCCCTTGAAGGACTTCCATTAACCAACACATTAGCGTGCGCTGTTTCCACACATTCTTTCATCCATGAGATCCATTTCTCACAAAACACGAACGCCCTAAGCATATCCCAAATGAAGTTCCATTCAAGGAAAATAACAGGCTTTAGCAAAATCAATTTTGAAATAGAATCTGTCTCTTCTCCTTCTTTTTGTATCCTCAATAACACCATTCAGAGACAATATGTAGTCCAGAATCTGTCTTCCTTCAACAAACGTTGGTTGTTCCCTAGAGATAATTCATCCCAATACTCCACTTAATCTATTGGCGAGTATCTTGGAAAGAATTTTTTGCGGCCCTCCCACTAACAAGATTGGTCGAAACTCCTTTATGTCATTAGAACTCTCCTTCTTTGCAAAATCATTGTTATGTTAAGATATTTGATTTATTCTCTATTAATATTATGTGTTGTGTGATGCCTAAGATTTAAGTTGTTAAATAGTATAGTTAGATTCTACAGAAGATTAAATGTAAAAGGACCAAATCGATAAAAGACAAATCATGCCATATGTAATCTTTTGTGTTCATAATATCAGATCATCTAACATGTAAATACAGCTTAATAATCTAATCTATAGAGCTAGATCTTATTTTACTCTTGTACTAGAACACATGATCAGTTTGTAAGAACATATCGTGAGTCACGATCTATGTTATAAGATCATGTTTTTAGAAAAAGACTAAGTCAAAATGTAATGACAAAATGTAAGTAACAATTTGTCTATAAGACAATCTATAGCGTCTTAGAAAGACTTAGAAGCATCACTAACAGAAGCATGAATGTAGAGAATACATTGTCTACACAGAACGTAGTGATGCACATGGCTCACTATTCAGAAGACAAGGTCACTCAACAGAAGATCAAAGGACAGATGCATGAGAAATTGATCTACATCATAAAAGAGATCTACATTTCTATGAGATCTATAACAAGAGATCAACATAAACTTTTAAGTCTTAGTTTGCATAGTCCAATCAGAATCTGTACAAGAATAATAAATAACTTAGATGTTGAACTGTAAAGAAGCAGAACTAAACTACATTCTGCATCTGTAGAGCATCATTCTTCAGGAAAGGTTTCCATGACACAGAAACGTAGGAAACGTTCTATTTATCTATCAAGAAGTTGAAGAAGGACATCAATTTGTATCCGACAGATTGATCATCAGAGGCAAACAGAGACAGCTCAAGATATAACAAGGAGGTTCAGTCTTATGACACAAAATAACACGAGCTGCTCTACATAAATTGGAGAAAGCTATAGATCTACCTACATGGATCAGAAGCTTAAATGTCCATGCCACGTCAGATGCCATGTAGGACACACTCTAATGGATAGATTTATAATCAGCAAGCTATGGTCAACACGGCTATTAATGCTAGTTGTAAAAGCGGCACCACATCAACGGCTATAATTCATTACAACCTTATAAATACACCACGCCTTCCCAAGCTCAGTGTGAGAAATGTGAGTAAGAAAAGGAGTGAAGAAAAGAGAGAGAAAAAGATTGATAAGAAAACTCATTGCGCTTAATAGTAGAATCACGAGAGTGATTTAATAAGAGAGGAATGTGAGTGGGTAAGGCAGTCGGTGCAGAGATTCCCAGAAAATAAGTCATCAAAGCTGCAAGATTCTCTCCAGCATTCAAGAGTTCATTCAACACTCGTTCGTCTATAAATACCCTTCGAAGTGTTGAAAACTTTGTAGAGAATCACCAACACATTTCCGTGAATCTCATATCCTAGAACTAACTATAGCTTAACACTTCCACAGCCATAGTCCCAAAACTGTGAAGGAGGTCTAAACACAAACCCCTACCCAAATCTCGTTCTAAGCGAGTTTAAATAAGCGAGGTGTAAACTCGTCCTCAACGAGTATAAACAAGAAGAGTGTGCTCATACTCAACAAGATTAAAGAATTGAGGAATCCAAGGTTAAGGGATTCATCGATCAAGACAGATTGACCATGGATGTAGGGAGTTTCCCGAACCACGTTAAAACAATATTTGTTCTTTACTTTCTGCATTGCATTAATGATGATATATTCATTTCACCAGTGAGCTGCTCACGATCTGTGTCGAGATTCCTACTTGGACAGATTCTCTAACTGCGTAGAAGGAATATGTCACCTTACACAGCCATCTGTCCTGTACAGAAGCTGTCTTGACCAGCATCTTCAAAGCAGAACAAGCGCAAAATTTGTAATGTGGTGTATTCCCCCCCCCCCCCATACACCATATCTGCTCTAACCGGGACCCCAACATAGGCACTGTTAGCGTCGCCATTTTGCACCCACTTTATTATAACCTTTTGTTGAAGAGTAGAGTTCCATAGTTTGGTATCTTGAATGAGCAGCGCTCCTTCCCGGTTACGTTCGGTAATCTCCTCAACATCCAAATCGAGAGCATCATCAATCAAATCCAACCTGAGTATCGCCTCACGTCTGGCCTCGATCCTTTCCCCAATTTTGCCAAAAACATCTTTACTCTTTAACATCCTCCCTCAATCTTTTCAATTTTTCCTTTACTACAAATTCTTCTCACTCTTCTACCTTATAGCTACACCACTTCTCTTTGACGAATGGCAAGAAGTTGAGATGCTCAAACCATGCATTCACGGACTTAAAAGGCTTAGGACCCAAATTGGTGACTTTCTCGTCCAAGAAAATGGGACAATGATCAAACAATCCTCTTTTCCCACCCTTTAGGCTCAGATTCGGGAAAATCATCGACCATTCATGATTGCAAAAGCATCTATCAAAAGTAAAATTTCTACGGTTAAGATTAAACTCCATTAAATCAGCATTTCTAATAAATCGATCGAACTACATCATTTCCTTAGTACACGAATACTTTTTCCTTCCTACCCTCTCAGTACGCAGACCGTACCTATGCTTTTCCATGTCCCTTTCATGATTAGTGCACCTCCAATACCAGTTGTTCGATGAAACAAAGACCTTCGTATTCCATAGCGAGATAATACCTCCAGACCAACCTTCAACCTCTTTACAAGCCCAACGAAAATTTGAACCTCATGTAGCACTACTGCACAAATATTCATCAAATCCATTAAGTTTAGATTCTTGAATAAAGTATAAATCAACCTTCTCCCTTTGGATCAAATTCTTCAGTTCCAATTTCTTAGCTCGAGACCCCAAGCCTCTAATATTGTAGCTCAGCAGCTTCATAGTGATGGTCTATCCATCTCTCTCCTAGCTCCTTCATTATTCCTGCTACTCTCCATCAGTCTCCCTTCTATTTCAAATCTCCACAATTCTTCCAGAGCTGATTTGGAAATTCCAAGAACTTTCCCAATTTTAATCACTAATGGTTCTTCGTCTCGAGTTCTTTGCGAGCATCGTTTATACCTATATTTTCCGAAAGGTTTTCTTTGTTGACCCTCCCCCGTCTGATTCTCGTTCAAATCATGTATTAAGGATTTAAATAATTCCTTCTCTCGCCTCTTCTCACTTCCTTTTTACTAATTTTCTCATTTAGTCTCTGCAATTTTCGTTTGCAACACTTAGAAAACTTCCTCTCTTCGTGCGCCTGCTTCCTCTTTTCTTTATCCCCATATTTGGGTTGATTTAATTACTCACTACTACAATGCTACTTATCTCCTGAAGCTAGTTAATACCTACGTTTTGATTTCTTGTATACATTATTATTTTTTTTGATAGAACCTATTTTTTTAATTAAATTACATTAAATTTAAATTACACAATCATGTCACAAAAAACTCAAACCGAGACCTAACGCCTCGATCTCAAGAATCAAGACATGATTACGTGCAAGCAAGAAAAGAGAAAATGGCAATTTTAATATTAAATCACAAAATGCATGCCTCGACTAAGGGGGTGTTTGAGCTTATAAACTTCTTGAAAGTGTTTGACAAATTAAGCTCTTTAAGAGCTTATAAGTTGTAAAAATAAACTATTGGAACTTATAACCTGTTCAAAAAATAAGTAGCTCAACCACAACTTATTTCTCCGTTGACTTATAAGCTACAACAAAATTACATAAATAACTCACTATGTCACTTTAAATCCATCAAAAAAATACAGGCATTAGTTCTTGCTAGCTTTTAATCCAACATTTTCTCCATTCAACCATCATAAAACTAAATATATAGGCATTCACCAAACACAACTGCAAATACTCCAAACTAAGCTAATTCTAGTTTCTCCACTTGATTCCTAGATAGCTTTTCCTCTAACATCATCTTCGTCTCCCAACGTAATTGAACAAAATATATGCATTCCACCAAGAACTAATTTTAATTACTCGAAAAATTAGACATAAAAATAAGGCAAAAATTAAGAATTTGCCTATATGAACAAGATAAAAAATCTAAACATTGTATATTATATATTCCCCTCTTCTATAATTCCCAGAAACAAACTACACTACAACACTTATTCGAAACACACAGAGTGAGAGAAAGAATTATTGACGCGCAATTATGAAAGACCTAAAAAAAATTCGTGCACAACTGGTTGAGTATAAAATTTCATCCAACTAACACAAGTTCTTGATATATACAATCCATCATGTTCAACCTAAAATGTTTGTTTAGTTCTTGCAATTGGACGAGGTCTATAGTACGTAGTAAGCTGACCCTAGTCGAATCTCGTGGAAGGCTTAGCAGGGCTTCCTAATTCAAGTGCTAAAGATCGAATACAAAATCCTAAATATTCTATCAAGTTGTGATCATGGAATTAACTAAAGTACAAGCCAATAAGTAAAATTAAATAACTAGAATCCGGAGTTAAGGTTCTAGGGTATGAACATCCAAATTGATCATCACATGCTACGACTATTCATGCATTCACTCGCACAACTAGAATTCTCAAAATCTATCTAATTACTAACTTTCGTATTTATAATTAAATTGTGACTCCGACTTCCGTATTAAAGCTACACTATCAAGAACTCAAGACAATAAATGAATACTCGGTTAATACGTTTCTGATTATAACGGATGTTGATTGGACTTTGATCAGACACAAGGATTATCACTCGACCTCTCCATACATCTAATGAATTACAACGGTGATCAATCGATACAATTAAATAAATATAATCCAAACAACGAGCATGAATAACGATAACATCAATAATCCATAAGAAATTCAAACCCTGGTGGAGATTCAACCTACTCAATCCATTCATATGATCATAAAGCAAGAATTCGATAAAAGAGACTTACTACGATTACACAACTTGGATTGAGAAGTTGATCTCCACCTTAATTCATCTTCCAAAAGTAAAATACAAGTAAAAGTACTTCCTAAGAGAGTCTAGTACTAAGAGTTTTCGAGTTCTAGGATGGAAGATAGATCTACTCCAAATGCTTGATTTTCTCATTAAAACCCGCCTAAAACCGCCAAATTAACGGGCCCAGCGACCGCTGGTTATCCAACGGTCGCCGGTCCGACTTCTCTGAATTTCTAAAATTCTTCACTCTAGTGACCGCTGGCTTGTGCAAAATAATTTTTTTTTGAAAAATATAGAATTGAAGCTCGTCTCGATAGGAGTCCATAGCTGCAAACAAATCCAAATTTGGAGTTGTAACGAAGGAGAAAGAGCCAAAACAAAATTGTTGCGCAAGACGTAAGAATTTCACATATGGCCATGCTCTCACGTTCTTTCTCCTCTCGTCTTCTGCCCGTAACTCCTAGCAAGCTCCCGTCCGATTTCCTCGGCTTCGTTCGGCTTAGCATCTTTGGCATTTACTGCATCATTTCAGCTTACATTAACTCTTTTTCGTCATCTTACATCCAAAACAATAACAAACAAAATCCAACATAAATACGAACTAAAAGACACAAAACAGACTTCAACTAAAAGCTAGATTCGACCAAATATGAACCAAAAACACACACAAAAATGAGCTAAACAACTCCTCCACACTTAACCATTTGCTTGTCCTCAAGAAAAATCCAATCTCAATGCATTGACTCCAATAAAAAAATTAACACGTAAGCCCATCATCCATGCCTAACTTCAATTCGAAACTTAGACTAGACTTGATTCTCAATCGTATTCGGTCACTCAATCAAAACGTAGTGTTGCCCGTTACTAAGTTCATCAACATGCACACGATCACGATGTACAAACATCTCACACCTCCCTATTATATACATATTCAATTCCCCCTTTATTAATGCCCTTCTAGTGTTTTATAACTTTTTTTTCCTTTTCTCTTTTTTTTGATGAGTTAATACTCTTTTTTATTCTTTTTTTTTTCCTTTTTTATTCAAGGGAAACCGAACACATAAACACTAGGGAGTAGTCACTCATGATCCGAATCATGATCGGTACACACCAACTAGCAAAGCAACATACCCCACTAAACATTTCAATCACACAACCTAGCCCAATCGAGAACCAAACCAATCTAAGCCTACAACCTTACATGCTCATACCAAGGCTCACATGCTAATAATCGATCATCATCAACACAAATCAATCGAACAAGAAAGACAACATGCAAATGATTAAGATTGAGGAAGCATACGACATCACAAAACACAATCACAAACAAATCATAACAAATATAAACACTATACACAACGTAACATAGAAATGTTACAATACGACAACAGATAAGCACATAAACACATGATAATCTAATAAATCCCCCCACACTTAAGTAATACAATGTCCTCATTGTATAAAAGCAAAGAAGGCAATAGAAGACTTCTCTGCAGAATGACGAAATTGAGCAATGACATTTAAAAAACTGAGATGCTTCCTAAGAGTGGTTAAGGCCCATTCATCTTTCCATTGGTTCCGCTAGACTACATATCTAATTGAATATACCTGCATTCTCCGATTCATTCTATCTCTTCTATATATATAAAACAGAAATAACTATGCATAAACTAGAAATACAAAAACATAAGCTAAGGATACGATTTTACGTGGGTTGTCTCCCATGAAGCACTTGTTTATCGTCATGAGCTCGACATGATATTTTCTCCTCAAGTCACTTGGATCTCGATCCGCTTCATTGAAGTCTCGATAGTCTCGAACCTCCGATTGTTAGCCTCAATAAACATATCCATATTCTCCTCGACTGAAGCTTGTGGTGGTCCCTAATGTGGTTGCTGCTGAGAAGAAGCAAACTGCTGATATCTCTGCATACGCAACTTGCCACCACAATAAACGAATCAAACGCAACTTGCGGGAGAAAAATACCTAGATAGAAAAAAGAAAATAACGAACTGAAAAAGAAATAACAGCACGATACGAAAAGAAAACACAGAACACAGAAATAGAAAATAACTAATGAACACAAAAAAACAATAACACTTAAACTAAGAACGCCTAAAGTCTTCCCCGGCAACGGCGCCAAAATTTGTTCAACCTAAAACGTGTGTTTATTTCTCACAATTGGACGAGGTCTATAATACGTAGTAAGCTGATCGTGGAAGGCTTAGCAGGGCTTCCTAAATCAAGTGCTAAAGATCAAATACAAAATCCTAAACATTCTATCAAGTTGTGATCATGGAATTAACTAAAATACAAACTGTTTTCAACTTATTTTATTAAGTTACTCGCTATGGGACGAGATCATTATAAATTAATAAGTTGACCCTAGTCGTATTCTCAAGGAAAGCTAAACATGGCTTTATCTACGTTACCAAATAGAAAACAGTACAAGAATGAGTTTTGATTTTTCACTACTCTAATTAATTTATCTAGGCGAATAAAATTAAAGGAATGAAAGAGCGAATTATCTAGGCGAGAGTTAATAAAGCAATTAAATTTTAAATCTAAGAACTTGAAGTTAAAGGAAAGAAATCTAAACATGTTTTAGATTGATTAATTAACATGATCAATAGATTTTGAATTACGAATTGGAAATTAATCAAGAAAAGAGCAAGAAGAAAGGAAACATAAAGCAATAAGAACTCACTAATTGAATGGAAAATCAATGCATTAAAGAGTCTTCGGGTTAGAATCACGAACGAATCCACAAAACGAATATGAAAATAACAAAGTACGGAATGAGAAATCTAAAACTATGGTGTTTTCTCTCGTGGTCTAAACCCTAGGAAATATTAAAGAAGAAGAGAAGCTTAAAAATCGCGCATGAAGAGTTTAAATAGGAATAGAGACGCTCACCAAGGTAGTGACTGCTAAGGGGGTAGCTACCCCCCATGTTCTGTCTGTGTAACGCAATGAAGAGAGGTAGCGAGCGCTAGGGGGTGGCGCTCGCTACTCCTGCGTTAAGCCTTTTTTAATGATCAAAGGGGACATCGGCCGCTAGGGGGTAGCGGTCGCTAGCCCCTTGTTCTGCCCGGCTCAGCACCCTTGACCTGGCGAGCGCTAGGGGCTAGCGCCCGCTAGGTCAACTCTCGGCCAAATGCTCAATTTTTCATCTTTTCTTTGTCTTTTCGTCTCGTTTCTCTTGTCGAGCATCGAAAATCCTTTTTGTTGATCTTCACCTACAATGTAGCATAAAGAAGACCAAAGCATCAACTCGAACGACAATAATCAACATCATAAATCCAAAAACACAATAGAAACGAGATCGAAAACATATAAAACAACCTCCCCACACACAATACCTTGCTTGTCCTCAAGCAAGTCTAAGCTCAACATAATACGGAGATTTCAAAACAAGAGACAAGTTTAATCACGCAATAAAAATCATATTCATCAGGAGTACTCAAAAGGGATCATAAGACTATACATCAATCACAACTACGTGTTTCCCTCGAAGGTGCAATTTCAATCCGATCAAACTCAATAACATATACAAATTTGGCTTTTCAATCAATCATAAGCTAGACTTTGAATTATTATATTTTCAAACCAATTTTTAGGAATCAAATCGCACATAGAATTTTAGTGATATATAGAATATTGGTCACTAGGTTTGATCTTCGGCATAAACCGAGTATCCTAGTGTGGTTTCCCATACCCATTCCTTGTATTCAAGATTTCCTTCAATTTTCAAAGGAAAAGGGGTAGAGTTCTTATCACCTATTCAATAGTTCAAGTGATTCAACATCAATTTTAAAGGCCATTTGAGCCAAATTTTGAAAGAGTGGGTTATATGGCCAAAATTCACGAGATATAAACATTTAGAGGTCATCTAAAATATTCTCGTATGGTTTCCCATGCTCATGGTTTCCAGAAGAGCAGAAGCTTCCCAACTCAATCTCACAAACAACACAATTAACAAGTCTAGCCAAAAAGCAATCCCAACCAAATTCACAAGGCTACGAGCTATCACATCAATTCATCACACAAAGAGTAACCCACAACAGTTATGATCAAAATGTAACGCTTATCACCCAATCATTGACTCACAACGGCAATTCATGTCATCAAGCATAATCAACAATTTCTCTTCAAAATCGATCACTAATCATATCAAGCTGCAAAATGCAATTGGACAAGCATGTATACACAACTACATAAGTCTAAAAATACGCCGCATACTAAAAATTCATGCATGCACACCCCCCCCTCAACATAGAGATAAGCAATGTCCTCATTGCTACAATAAGAACAAGAGAGAGAGGGAAAGAAACTACCCGATATGGGATGATGCGGCGGTGATGAAGCTCGAGTAGTTGTAAAGAGCCATACCTACAAAAGAAACACCAAAAGAAACCAAAGCAGCAACAAAACAAAAGAAATAAACTAAGTAAAAACAACCTGGACACACACAAAAAGGAAAAGAAAGAAAGCATACTAAGCAGCAATGAGAAGTCACTGCTGATCCGGCGGCAGCGGTGGATGATCATATAGAGCCCAGTTCGACCACTGAGCATTGAGCTCGGCCATCTGACGATTGTTCTCGAGTATCTGTTGATATTGGAGGGCTGACTAATCCTGAGACAACCTCCACTGGTGAGCTTGCTCAGTCATGAGGTCATGAGTAGCGGTCACCCACTCCTTGATCCACTCCTGACTCCGAAGCATGGAGGAGCTGAACTCCCCAAAGTCTCGGTAGAAAGATTGTGCCTCATGAGCGTGTGTCCCGAAGTCTTGGGAGAAACTGGTGAAATCATGCCGGAAGGAGGTGAAATCAGAGCGAAGGGCGCCGAGTTCAGTGCTCAGGGACTGAAACTGTGAAGTAAGGTGCTCCATGCCACCGGAAGAGGAAGAACAGGCGCCGTAGTGATACTGGCCTGTGCCAGTCAGATAAGAGGAAGAGCTGGGAACAAAAGCATCTGGCATCGGAGCATCCTCGTAGGCCTCCTCTTCAGCCACTACGTCGAGTGCACCTATGTCTCCTCCAACATTAGGTAAGTTGGCGGCAATGACGGCCAACTCATTGGTGTGATTAACCACACATCACCGGGAGGTGGAGGGCACCCACGTGTAATCGACGGTGCAAATCGAGCCTGTCGGAGCTCAGAGAGATCGATCCTGGAGACATAAATGGTGTCCGCATGATCGATATGATCCGGGTCAAAAACCTCAAAGTGCCTAGCAATGGCACAGATCATCAGGGGTAACGTGGCATGGTACCTGACTGTGACCAGCATATTCTTAAAGGTGTTAAGAATGTAGTAGTTGGCGCACACTCGGGTACCCTGAGCAGCGCTCTGCAACAGAAAGACCTCCGCCTAATTCACTTTATTTGCATGCTCCTTGCCAGTGATGCCATAGGAAAAGAATTTGTGCAAAATCATGAGCACATTATTCTGGATGAAGCCCGCCGGCATCCCACCGACTTGCCAATTGTGGAAACCCGTAAGGGAAGTCCACGCGGCATTTGGGGTGAAGTGGGATGGTGGGGCTTGATCCCCTACATTCTTCCCATGGAAACCCATTATCCTGCACAATTAAGTAATCGACAACCGGCGGGGGACACCCCGCAATCTAAAAGTGCAGCATGTAAGTTCAACGGGAATAGTTAACATAGAAAGAAACTCATGCATGATAATTGTCGAACATTTAAAAGACATGCGAGCATATTTCTTAAGGCCTAACACCTCCAAAAATTGATCAAGCTCCCTAACACATTTTAAATTAGACAATAAGTTCTAATCAAGGGTATGAGGCGGAGTTACCTCATGTCGAGTCCATCGTTCGTAAAATTACCCTTCTAAGTCGGATTCGAGTGGGAAGGGACTATTGCACGCTTGTTAGAGATCCTCGGTGGTGGGTTGCTCCAGTTGTGAGGTGCTCGCCGGTTGCTCACTGGAACGATGTTTCGAGCGCGCCATATGGAGTAGAGAAAAAGGAGATGAAAGTTGCCGGAAAAGTCGTCGGAAGAGTGGTGGTAGTTGGTGATGCAGCGGAGGTGTCGGAGTGGAAGAAGAAGATGATGGAATTTGAAAGTGGACGGAAGTAGGAAGATTTAGGGTTTGAGAATTTGGGGATTTGGGGATTTGAAAATAGGAGATTTTGAAGAAGGGAGGTGTTTGGGTTGGATAATTGGGTGAAAGGGATGGTGAAGATGGTGAAGATTGCGAAGATGGTGAAGATTGATAAGGAGATGGAGGAATTTGGTGGAGGAATTGGAATTAGAGGAAAAATTGGAGTGAGGCGTCGCATGTGGAGAAGAAGGAGGAGAAAAGAAATTGGGGGAAAAATTGTGGGAGAAAGAGAGAAGGAAGAAAGGAAGAAATAGGGAAGAAGCGAGGGGGGTAGCGGTCGCTACCTGGGCGCGTTTTGGGTGAAGGTCAAAGAGAAGGGGTAGCACTCGCTGGGGGGGTAGCGAGCACTACCTTTGGACGCTGTATTGGAGGACAGATCGTGGGGCTAGCGCTCACTGGGGGGTAGCGAGCGTTGGCCCCTTAGTGCTTTTAAAATAGAACCTTGGGCTAGCGGCTGCTAGGGGGTAGCGGTCGCTATCCCTTCTCTCGTATATACTCAACTCTCGCCCCTTTTTTCTTATTCAATTTGTGCATTCTTTCCAATTTTCCTGCAACACACAAGATTAAGACTCGCATGAATTCTCCTTCCCAACCAAGTGAGAAACAAAGAGAAATAAATAAGGAACAAAAAAAAAGAATAAAAATAACAAACAGAAATAAAAGAACGCTTGTTTAATGTCATTAGCTCGAAGGAATATGTTGCTCAATTGGAGGGTGGATCTTCAATCGGTGTCGACTCCACCGTGAAATTTGTAGGTCATCCCTCGATGTATGGCTTAACTCGATGCCCATTCACCACAAACAAGGCATCCTCTCCTTCTTTAACAAGCTCAACCGAACCGTACGGCTTCACGTCCTTTACCACAAACGGACCGCTCCATCTTAATTTCAACTTCTCAGGAAAGAGTTTCAACTGGGAATTGAATAACAACTCCTTATGTAAAATTCTCCGGTCATGAATCTCATTCACCTTATCCTTGTAGATGCGAGCATTGTCATATGCCTCATTCCACAATTCGTCCAGCTCCGACATTTGTAAAGAACGGTGCTCTGCCGCCTTGTGTATATCGAAATTGGAGGCCTTGATCGCCCAATAGGCCTTGTGCTCTACTTCAACCGGTAGGTGGCACGCCTTTCTGTACACGAGACAGTACAAACTCATCCCCAACACGCTCTTGTATGCCGTTCGGTACGCCCAAAGTGCATCGTTCAGCTAGATCGCCCAATCCTTCCTAGATGGTTGAACTGTCTTCTCCAAGATGGTCTTAATTTGCTTGTTGCTCGTTTCGGCTTAGCCCGACGTCTGTGGATGATATGGAATTGTGATCTTATGCGTGATCCCATTTTTCTTCATGAGTCTCTCGAACAATCTATTGCAAAAATATTTTCCACCATCGCTAATAATAGCATGTGGAAAGCCAAATCTGCATAGAATATTCTCCTGCACAAACTTAAGCACAATGTGAGAATCACAGATACTCGTGGGGATAGCCTCAACCCACTTGGACATGTAATCAACAGCAAGTAAGATGTACTCGTACCCATGAGACTTAGGAAAAGGACCCATAAAGTCAATACCCCATACATCGAAAATTTCAACCACAAGCACATTATTTAAAGGCATCTCATTTCTACGACATAACGACATATAGTACCTACTCTTTGACATTTATCACATGAAAGGTAGTAATCATGAGCATCCCTAAATAGAGTTGGCCAAAATAAACCTGACTGGAGAACCTTATGCGCCATCTTTTGGCCTCCAAAGTGACCGCCACAATGAGTTTGGTGGCACATCTCCAACACCTTCGGTTGCTCCTCCTCCAAAATACATCTCCGGGTCACCTCGTCTTTTCCGAACTTGAATAGGAAGGGGTCTTCCCAAAAGTACTGCTTGCACACATGAAGAAAACTCTTCCTTTCTTGGGAACTGAGGTCAGGCCTTAACTCACCACAAGCTAAATAATTAACTATGTCAGCAAACCAAGGCACATGAGAAACATTATAAGCATGCTCATAAGGAAAAGACTCGGCAACTAAATCATGAGGTGAGTGAGAAGGAACATGCTTTAAACGAGAGAGATGATCGGCAACGGCGTTCTCACTCCCTTTTCTATCACGAATCTCAACATCAAACTCTTACAACAACAAAACCCAACGAATCAACCTAGGTTTCGCCTGAGGCTTAGTCAACAAATAACGCAATGCAGCATGATCACTATAAATAATAACTCTAGATCCTATAATGTAAGAACGAAACTTATCAAGAGTAAATACTACAGCTAACATTTTCTTTTCGGTAGTAGTGTAGTTAATCTTAGCAGGATTCAAAGTAGAGCTACCATAATAGATAACACGCAACATCTTGTCAATACGTTGACCCAAAACAGCACCCAAGGCAGAGTTAGATGCATCACACATGATTTCAAAAGGGACAGACCAATCACGACCAACAATCACAGGTGCACTACATAAGTTCTCCTTCAACGTAGTAAATGTAGAAAGACAGTCAGCATCAAAATTAAAAATAGTATCCTGAGCAAGTAAACGACAAAGAGGCTGACAAATCTTAGAGAAATCCTTAATAAATCTACGATAAAAACCAGCATGTCCTAAGAAACTACGAATTCCCTTAACATCAGTCGGTGGAGGTAATTTTTCAATCACCTCTACCTTGGCTTTGTTTTCAACTTATTTTATTAAATTACTCGCAATGGGACGAGATCATTATAGATTAATAAGTTGACCCTAGTCGTATTCTCAAGGAAGGCTAAACAGGGCTTTATCTACTTCAATACCCTTACTCGACACAACATGTCATAAATAATACCGCTACGCACCATAAAATGACTCTTTTCCCAACTCAAGGTTAAACAAGTCTCAGCACATCGATCAAGCACACGATCAATTTTAGCAAGACAGTCATCAAAAGAAGAGCCAAAAATAGAAAAATCATCCATACATACCTCAACGAAGTCGCTAATCATGTCAGAGAAAATGGACATCATGCATCGCTGGAACGTACCTGGCGCATTGCAGAGTCCAAACGGCATCCTCCGAAAAGCATATGTCCTAAAGGGGCTAGTGAATGCAGTCTTCGCCTGATCCTCCGGGTCGATCGCGATATGATAGTAACCTGATAAACCATCAAGAAAACAAAAATAATCATTACCCGCAAGTTTATCTAACATTTGATCAATGAAGGGTAAAGGAAAGACGTGGACTGGACTCACCCATTCGCTATTGGTGATCGGATAGATGATCCCTTCAGCCAGAAGCTTAAGGATCTCTTTCTTCACGACTTCCATTAGGACGGGATTAAGTCGTCATTGTCCATCCCTCTTCGGGAGTGCATCATCGGTGAGCTAAATCTTGTGCATGCACATAGCCAGGCTGATACCTCGAATATCTGCTAAACTCCATCCGAAGGCAAGCTTGTGCTTTTTCAGCACAGCTACCAACTTAGTCTGCTGGCTATCCGTAAGATGGGCCGAAATGATCACCGGCTTCTGCTCGTTCTCCTCAAGAAATACGTATTTTAGGTTCGCAGGGAGCTCCTTCAACTCAAACTTCTCGGGTGCGGGTGGATTAGCCAGCTGCAACGGACGCGGTTTCGCGAACTGGGCCTCCAATCAGAGTCTCTCCTCCATGTCGGTCGATCCCTCGAAGACCTCTTCCAAATTGTAATCCTGCACAAAAGGCATCTCGGCCAAAGCATCAATCGAATCAATGAAATAACAATCCTCGATAGAACTCACAGAAGGCATAGCTTTGTGCTGATGCATGGAAAAAGAAACTTTCTCTCCTAACACAGACATTTGAATAACACCATTCTTAACATCAATCAAAGTGTTAGTCGTTGCCATAAATGGTCTACCTAGCAACAAAGTATGATCACGCCCATTTTCATGCACATCACCTATCTCTAAAACAACGAAATCCATTGGTATAATCAAACCACCAACACTAACAAAAATATTCTCAATTATACCTCTACGATATCTAACAGAACGATCAGCTAACTGTAAACTCATGCATATAGGTTTCAATTCACCTAACTCTAATTCCTTAAAAATTGAGTAAGGCATAAGATTAATACCTGCACCTAAATCAAGCATGTCTATTATAGTCTTATCATTCCAGAGAACGATGGTTATTACGAAACTACCTGGATCTCGCAGCTTTTGAGGAAGAGGCAGCTGCATGATAGAGTTGGCTACCTCGGACACCATGACGGACTCGTCAACTGCAAATCTCCTCTTCTTGGAGGCTAGCTCCTTGAAGAATTTTAGGTACGCCGGTACATTGCGGATAACGTCGAGAAGTGGCAAGTTCACGTGCACTTGAGACATCATCTTATAAAAGTCAGCGAACTACTTCTCAAGCTTCTTGTTCTTTAGCCTGCTTGGAAAGGGGATAGACGACTTGCACGGGTTCGCCGTTTTGTGCAATTGAGTGACAGGCTGCTCCGGCTCCTTCCCTTTTTTGGCATCCTCAGCTCTAATTGGTTCATCCTCCGGCATAGCCACCTTGTTGTCCACTTGCTTGCCACTACGTAGAAAAGTAATGGCCTGAAGCTGCTGCGCCGAGTGGCCCTGGCCTGGTATCTTCTCGTTCTGCTGCTGCTGCTGCATCTGATTCACTGCTCCAGAGATCTGCCCGACTTGGCTCTCGAGGCGTTTGATAGTAGCCTCTTGAGCCTCGCGAGCCAGTTTACTCTCTTGCATGAAAGTTGCATGGTTGTCTTCTAGAGAAGATTTAGGCGGTGCGGCTGCTCGTGGTGCAGGTGGGAATTGCTGTTGGAACTGCGGTGGCGGCTGCTGAAACGGAGGTGGAGGTTGCTGAAATTATGGCGGAGGTGGATAATATCCTTGCTGAGCCGGGTAGTAGGACTGCTGTGGTGGATAATACCCATGCTGAGGTGGGTAGTACTGCTGTGGAGGTGCTTGTCGGGCAGGAAAATTCGATCATTGCCCTTGATTCGGTCCCTTCCACGTAGAGCTGTTCTGCGCTCTCCATCCCGAAGTCTGCTGGACTGGATGTTCTTCGAATGGTGGTCGTGGTGGAAATCCCTGACCATCATAGATTTCCGCCTATCCTTCATAAGTCATCTCCGCCATACGGGTGCAGTGATTCTCATCGTGAGTGAGATCACCACATATTGGGCACGGCCCAGATGTTGGCTCATGTTTGGTTACTGCAAAGGCCTTGCTCATCTTCAACTCTGCAATTCCCGCATCATATCAGCCATCTGCTTCTTCAAGTCTGGGCTAACTCCTATCTCTCTGACCTCCACTCGCTTCGAACAGGAGGTCTTCTGCTGCGAGTTACTAGCCAAGGTCTCAAAGATCTCTACTGCTTCATCAGCTGTCTTCTCAGGTATGTTACCTCTAGCCACCGTATCCACCATGAACTGATAGGTGTGCTGCAACCCGTTGTAGAAGATCTGCCACAGGAGTTCTAGCACAGTCTGATGGTATGGACACTATTGCTGGAGTTCTCTGAATCTGTCAAGTGCCTCGTGAAAAGGCTCTTCAGGCTCTTGAGTGAACTGCATAATCTGTAGCCGAATCTGTTGCGTCTTGTGGTTCGGATAGTACTTGAGCAAGAAGGTAATACTCACAGCCTTCCAATTGGGTAACGATCTTGCTGGAAGTGAGAGATACCACGACTTCTCCCTATCCTTGAGTGAATAAGGGAAGCATTTCCTTAGTAGCCAATCATCGGTGATAGTCTGGAGTGGAATAGACTGGACAGCTGTGCAGAACTCTCTGATGAATAGGAGTGCGTCTTCGTTAGGCAGCCCGTAGAATGATGGAAGCAAGTTGATGTGGCTGTGCTTCAACTCATAGTTCCTCCCCGCAGCAGAGAGTACGATAGCGGATGCTGTGATGCCATAGGTTGGCCTAGCAAAGTCTCCGAGCTTCCTAGGTGTTTCGTCTTCCTCGGCCATTATTACTAGTTTTTCTTCGAATAATGTGGCGAGGTTGACGACGTCCCTATACCGCTCCTCAAGCACGACTTCTCTTCTATTAATGTTGTCAACGTAAGGCACAACCTCTTGTCTCAAGCTTCGGCGACCTAGCATACGCAAACCAAAAGAAGATCAAACGCACCTTGCGGGAGCAAAGGAATACGAAAAGAAAAATAAAAATAAAATGCAACGCAAATAAATGCCTAAAGCCTTCCCCGGCAATGGCGCAAAAATTTGTTTTCAACTTATTTTATTAAGTTACTCGCAATGGGACGAGATCATTATATATTAATAAGTTGACCCTAGTCGTATTCTCAAGGAAGGCTAAACAAGGCTTTATCTATGTTACCAAACAGAAAACAATAAAAGAATGAGTTTTGATTTTTAACTACTCTAATTAATTTATCTATGCGAATAAAATTAAAGGAATGAAAGAGCAAATTATCTATGCGAGAATTAATAAAGCAATTAAATTCTAAATCTAAGAACTTGAAGTTAAAGGAAAGAAATCTAAACATGTCTTGGCCTGATTAATTAACATGATCAATAGATTTTGAATTACGAATTGGAAATTAATCAAGAAAAGAGCAAGAAGAAAGGAAACATAAAGCAATAAAGAAAGCAATAAGAACTTACTAATTGAATGGAAAATCAATGCATTAAAGAGTCTCTGGGTTTGAATCACGAACGAATCCACAAAACGAATATGAAAATAACAAAGTACGGAATGAGAAATCTAAAACTATGGTGTTTTCTCTCGTGGTCTAAACCCTAGGAAAAATTAAAGAAGAAGAGGAGCTTAACAATCACGCGTGAAGAGTTTAAATAGGAGTAGAGACGCCCGCCAAGGTAGTGACCGCTAGGGGGGTAGCGTTCGCTACCCCCATGTTCTGTCTGTGTAACGCGATGAAGAGGGGTAGCGGGCTCTAGGGGGTGGCACTCGCTACCCCTGCGTTCTGCCTGTTTTAATGATCAAAGGGGCCAGCGGCCGCTAGGGAGTAGCGATCGCTAGCCCCTTGTTCTGCCTAGCTCAGTACCCTTGACCTGGCAAGCGCTAGGAGCTAGCGCCCGCTAGGTCAACTCTCGGTCAAATGCTCAATTTTTCATCTTTTCTTCATCTTTTCATCTCGTTTCTCTTGTTGAGCATCGTTAATTCATTTTGTTGATCCTCACCTACAATGTAGCATAAAGAAGACCAAAACATCAACTCGAACGACAATAATCAACATCATAAATCCAAAAACACAATAGAAACGAGACCAAAAATGTATAAAACACAAACCAATAAGTAAAATTAAATAACTATAATCTGGAGTTAAGGTTCTAGGGTCTGAACATCCACATTGATCATCACATGCTGCGACTATTCATGCATTCACTTGCACAACTAGAATTCTCAAAAGCTATCTAAGTACTAACTTTCGTATATTATAATTAGATTGTGACTTCGACTTTCGTATTAAAGTCACACTATCAAGAACTCAAGAAAACAAATGAATACTCGGTTCATACATTTTTTATTACAACCGATGTTGATTGGACTTTGATCCGACATAAGGATTATCTCTCGACCTCTTCCTACGTCTAATGAATTGCAATGGTGATCAATTGGTACAATAAAATAAGCATAATCCAAACAACGAACATGAATAACGATAACATCAATAATCCATAAGAAATTCAAACCCTAGTGCAGATTCAACCTACTCAATCCAAACAAAGAGACTTACTACGATTACACAACTTAGATTGAGAAGTTTATCTCCACCTTAATGTAGTAATAAGAGTTTTCGAGTTCTAGGAGACATATGAGAGATAGATATGTTTCAAATGTCTGATTTCCTCTTTAAAACCCGCAGAAAACCGCCAAATTAACAGGTCCAGCGGTCGCTAGCCCGACTTCTCTAAAAATCTGAAATTTTGCACTCCATCGACCGCTGGCCTTTGCAAAATACGAAATTTTAGAAAATATAGAATTGAATTGAATCTCAATAGGAGTCCGTAGCCGCAAACGGATCCAATTCGGAGTTGTAACGAAGGAGAACGAGCCAAAATAAAATTATTGGGCAAGACGTAAGAATTTCGCATATGACCATGCACTCACGTTCTTTCTCCTCTCGTCTTCTGCCAGTAACTCCTAGAAAGTTCTCGTCCGATTTTCTCAGCTTTGTTCGGCTTAGCATCTTCGGCATTTACGACATCATTTCAGCTCACATTAACTCATTTTCGTCATCCTACATCGAAAATAATAACAAACAAAATCCAAAATAGACGCAAACTTAAAGACACCAAACCGACTTCAACTAAATATGAACCAAAAATACATACAAAAACGAGCTAAACACATCAAAATTCAACATGCCGGTAAATAATTCACGAGCATGCATTAAATGCAAGTGCAATACTAGCAACAATAACACTAAATGCAAAACAAAAATTGAACCTTTGGATAAGCATGAGGAACAGTAGGCATCAAATCCCATGTCAAACGAGATTGTTTCCGATGTCTTTTTATCAATGCTCCTATGAGGAAAATCCACCACTCTCTGAGTCTCCATTCATACAAAAAGAAACCAAAGGATACTCACTCTTCCCTCTAAAAGAGAAAAAAATATTCTAAGTTAAAGATGAAAAGAAAAGTAAAAATTGAATAAAAATATCATGAAAATTTTAAATTAATCTTATCATACGCCACATAATTCTCTCAATTTATTATTTTTATGCCATAAAGATGGAACGAATTGGGGAAACGAAACAAAAAACTGTAATGAGAGTTGAGTGGAGACGAGAGGAAAGCAACCGTAGTTAGTTAACCAAAGTAGAATCCAACATGGGTTAAAAAGATATGCTTCTCAAATGATTCATAACTTCTCTCCTATCATCTTCCCTACGGTTTTATCCGGAAGCAGTAGGCATAGAAAATGGTTATTTGGAATTAAAGCCCATATTTATTTGGACTTATGAAGCCCCATTCTACTTTGGACTTTTGAATAAGGGTGAGCAAATCCAAACCAAACCCGTAAAATCAATCCGGACCGGTGGGTTCGGTCCGGGTCTGGACCGACCCATCTATCGCAACGGTCTGGATTGGGTCTTTTTTTAGGAACGGTGAAGTACCGGGTCGATTCGGGTCTAGACCCGTTCAGACCCGCTAGACCCAAAACCGACCCATACAAATAAAATATTATTTTTTTATTTTTAATAATAAAAATATATAATATTTTTTATATATATTTAATAAGTTATATATAAAATATTTTTTACACTTATTTTTATTTATGAACTTGGGATTGAATTAATAAATTATTATGTTATAAATTGATTTGTAGTTTATATTTTTATTGTAAATTGAGAATATTTAATACTAAGATATGTTTAATTATGTAATTTCTTTTCACAAATTGTTAGTGAATATTAAAAAAAGTAATATATATAATAAGAAACAAAAAATATGAATTAATTTTTTTTTGGGTCAGACCGAACGCGAATCGGACCCGAAACTCGGGTTTGGATCGGTCCGGGGTCAATCCAGAGGATTTTTCTGTCCGAATCGATCCACGATTTAAAAAAAAATTGGGTCTTCAGTCCTAATGGGTCGGTCTGGTTCGGTCCGGGTCCGACCCACTGCTCACCCCTACTTTTAAAAGCCCATTTATTAGGTTAATATTGAAATAGGCCCTCACATATAAATTGCATTTTTACCTTCCCTCGTTCCGAAAAACCCTAGAACGTCAGTACGCTCCGAGGTATCTATCGCTTGCGCTATATAACGATTATGTTTTTACAGATGTATAGCTGAGGTTATCTAATTCGTTTATCTTTTCAGGTAAGTCTTTCTTTGGGATTTATGGTCGTTTCCGTATCAAATGGCTCCAGCAAAAGGTACGCTAGAATTTTCATTTTCCTTTTAGTTTTTTTTAATCGTTGCTTTGTGCTGAATAATTTTGTGTGTTGGTTTACATTTTGGGGAAAACTATATTTGTTGGTTGAATGGTGCTTCAGTGAGTTGTTGGCATGATGATGTAGTTTGGTTTTTGGTTCAATTATATGTGAGAGTGAAACTGACGTTTTTGAGCTACATTATGAGACATATATAGAATTATATTTCTTTTTATGTTTTAGCTTCTTCTTTTTTTCATTTTCTAATGTTTATATATCGACAGTTACTCTTAGGGGCATATCCCTTGTTGTTCAATATACATTGTTGTTTCTAGTTTATTCTCGTTAAAGATCTTAGATAGATTTTAGCCATTGCTTGCGTAATGTGATTATCTTAGCATTTAATATTTGGTATAAGAGGTTCTATCAATTTCTGATCCTGCTTTTACGATTGCTTGTATATTTGCTGCTGATGTTGGTAAGAAGTCTGATGCAAAAGCTCAAGCCTTGAAGACTGCCAATGCTGTAAAGGCCGGATCAACAGCCTTCAAGAAGAAGGCCAAGAAAATGCGCACTAAAGTTACCTTCTACCGACCAAAAACATTGAAGACAGAGAGGAATCCCAAGTATCCTCGCATTGGTGGAAAAACAGTTGTCTTTGGAGGAGATTTCAGATAAATATTACTTGTTATTCCAAATGGAAATAGACAAGATATTGTTTTTATAACAATAAATTCTTCATATCTTTGGAGGGATTGTAAGGTTCCACGGTTGACAAAAATATGAGATTTCAAAATGTGGGTTCCGATGATGAAGGAAAAGAATTGGAAGAGTTCTCTAAATGGATTGCTGGTATTGGTGATGGAACAATTAGAGGTCCAAATAATGGTGAAGTCGATATTGATATTCTTGAAGATATTTTGATCAAATGGTCGGGAAATTAAATTGATCACATAGTTAACAATAATTATTCATCATATTGTAGTGATAATGCAGATGCAAGTAATCTAAAAGAAATAGCAATACTTGCACCAACTCTTGGTATTGTTGAAGCGGTAAATCAATACATGATTACTTTGAATAAGAATGAAGGTCAATTGTATAGAAGCTCAAATATGATGTGTAGGTTTGATTCAAATCTTTTATGCTTCAACAAATTCAATATAACTTAATTCTACATCAATTATTTTATTATTTTATTATAATTAATATTTGTGTGCTTTAGTGTGCAAGTCGGATTCAAATGTTAATTTGTTCCAAGAAGTGCATACACCCGAATTTTTAAACAATATTAAATGTTCGGGTGTACCAAATCATGAAATATATTTAAAGATTGGAACTCCAGTTATGTTGTTGAGAAATATCGACCATGCAAATGAATTGTGCAATGGTACTCGATTGATGATAACAAAGTTTGATAATCATATCTTGGAAGCAAAAATTCTTACAGGACATAATGCAAATCAAAAGGTATTGATTCCAAGAATGTCTTTGACTCCGGCTGATCCGAGACTACATTTCAAGTTTGAGTGACTATAATTTCCTCTAATTACATCTTACTCAATGACGATCAACAAAAGTC
>JAPKLX010000256.1:322561-346910 GCA_026898415.1 Leonotis leonurus
TCCATGTAAATGCAATAAATAGCAGTTCTATTATAAATATTTATCGATTCCACTATAGGATAAATATTGAACTCATCTTGATTCATTCTAATTACGGACGTAACCCTTTTGTCATTAATTATTTCCCGCGTTTAAGATTTTCTTAATCCATTAATTAATTGAGTTTGCTGACAACTCATAATTAATTAATATATTTATTCGTGAGTGATCCAGTTCAAACCTTTAATATTATATATGAAATAAATTCCCAATCGGCCGGGTTTCTTATGTAATAAACCTTTCTGAATGCCTCACGTGGATTTATCAACTCGTGTCACCGAGACACGATTCTGTACGACTTACAGTCGAGTACTTCTGGCTAAGCCAATCACTACCGCTCAAGATATCACTATTTAGAGTTACGAAAAACCCGCAAGCGTAGTTGAATCAAAGCAGCGTATAATTAACCGCCTATACTAATGTCATCTTCACAGATTAACAAATGAATTAATTTCCGAGACCTCGTTCTAAGTATCAACACGTTATAACTTATCTCACTGTAAAACCTCTCAATATGTATACGCAAAACATGTGTATCTGCTTATACATACCGATATCATTCTGCGGGCTAAGGTCAGCTCTCGCATCGAAATGATATCGCAACCTTTACCGACTAGATTGTCCAAGTCTGTCTAGATTGTGACTTTATATTACAAAGGAGCCGACTGTGTTATCTTCCGTGATCATTGATCCATCACACAGTCTACAATTGTAATAAATGGACTCATTTGCAATTCAATATATGACAATAATATATAACAAACCAATTATAGAAACATTTATTCTCATTAAAGTGCAATTGAAAACAGGTTTGATACATCGTCCAAGCATAAAGCATGCTTTGAGGTATACAAACCTTAACAATCTCCCACTTATACTCAAACATGCTTTAGAGTATACAATATGTGTTGCATGACATCACAAATATCCCACTTGTACCTAAAGAAGGTCCACTACACGTCTCACCCCAAATCCCTCTAAGTGCCTCTCCAACGTTTTACCGTTCAGGCTCTTTAAAGGATTAGTCAGGTTATAGTCCCGCGCTACCTTGGACACTACTACTTTTCCCCTCTGCACTATATTTTAAATGATATGGTACTTCCTCTCAATGTGTTTGCTTGCCTTGTGGATCTGTGGTTCCTCTGAGTTTGCCACTACACCTGAGTTATAACAATGAACCGTGATACTCGAAGGCATACTCAGAATCACATCTAGATCCATCAAGAAGCTCCCGAGCCAAATCGCTTCCTTTGAGGTCTCTGTCATGACCACATATTCGGTTTCCATGGTGGAGTCTGTGATGCATTTCTACTCCACACTCCTTCATGACATGGCTCCGCCTCCCAAAGTAAACACATAACAGGAAGTTAATTTTCCTGAATCCTGGTTCGTCTGAAAATCATAATCTGTTTAACCCAAAGGATAAAGGTTGTTTGACTAGTAAACCAAACAACACTCTCTAGTCCGTTTAAGATACTTGAGTATGTTCTTTACTGCCATCCATTAATCATTTCTTAGGTTAGACTGATATATTGCTCCATGCCTACAGCAAAGCAGATGTCCGGCCTAGTACACATCATAGCATACATGAAATTACCTACTGCAGAAGCATAATGTACTTGTCTCATCTTCTCTTTCTCATCAGGTGTCTTAGGAAACATGTCTCGAGAAAAGTGTAACTCCGTTTCTGAAGGGAAAAACTCTTCTTGGAGTCTTGTATGCTAAAGCGTCTAAGTATCATCTCGATATAGGACTCTTGAGATAAGCACAACATTCTCTTTCTTCGATCATAAATGACCCTGGTCCCGAGAATGTATCCTGCTTCTCTCATATCCATCATATCGAATTGATTGGACAGGTATGCTCTAACGTCCGACAACATCTTATTGACACTTACGATCAAGAGAATGTCATCTACGTATAGCACTAAGAAAACAACAATTTTTCCCTCACACTTCCTGTACAAACAGCTTTCACCAGGGCACTAATCAAATCCATAGGACTTGATAACTTGATCGAAACAAAGGTTCCATGACCGTGAGGCTTGCTTAAGCCCATAGATGGACTTCTTAAGCTTCCACACCATGTGTTCCTTTCCTTGAACTGCATAGCCCTCGGGTAGTTGCATATTGATATTTTCCTTTAGACTTCCATTTAGGAAAGCTGTCTTAACATGTAATGGCTCGCTCTTTTCGTTAGAACTATTTCGTATCTAATATCTTGTGGTTACTAAAATTTAATTTATGAATCGAAAATCAAGTAGCAAATTGATAATATTAACTCCTACAATGTTAAATTGAACTTGTTTCAATTTAAATCTCATTATACATGAGAGCTTAAATGAGACTAAAATAATTATTATTTAGTGTTAAGAAATCATCATCATTTATTTATCCAAATTGAACTTATTATTATTATTATTATTATTATTATTATTATTATTTATTATTATTATTTATTATTATTATTATTATTATTATTATTATTTATTATTATTATTAATCATTTAGGATGCTATTGTTATTATTATACTCCCTCCGTCCACGAAAAACTTGCACATTTGTCCACTTTATTGCATCTACGAAAAACTTGCACACTTCTATTTTTAATAATTATACTAATATTATTGGACTCACCATTACCTTTTCAATCACTCACATTATATATTTAACTATAAATAATATGAGACACTTCTTCCACTCACTAACTTTTCTTTCACTCACATACGCATATTTAATCAATAAATATTGTGGGACGTTTACTCCACTCACAATACATTCATAGCATTCATTAAAACCCGTGTCGAGCCCAAGTGTGAAAATACTTGGTGGACGGAGGGAGTATAAAATATATGACAGCCTTGTTATATATTATAGCATGTGTGATTAATCAATCACAAATAGTACAATACATAATATAAAACTTAAGTCTTTTCTCTCTTTGGTATACCATCGACCGAAATGATGTGGGAAAAGAGGTGAATTGCCATTAGATCTCACAATCTGTAAAATAAGATATTATAGTAGTAAAATCAGATTGTAAGAGAGTACAATCAAATTTTAAGTACAAAAATTAAGGGATGAATGCAGCTTTACACAAGGGAAAATAAAGATGTACATGTCATCAACCTATAACCCCAACATGTAAAAGAATGAGGCCTACATAGTATAAATCAAGAGGATAATCAGATTTTCAATCATAAATTTAGAGCACTTGGCTCGATGATGGAAGCTGGGAGAGAGAAGGACAGGAGCAGCTGCCACTTCACTTCACTCCACTCCACCTATCTATGCTGCACAATCAAGGAGAATAAGTTAGTACAAGAAGGCCTATTAACCAAAAGTTAAAGCCATTAAGAAAGACATCACATAGAATTCATTGGCTACAATTAGGACTCTTGTTACCACTATATAAAGGTTACTATTCCAAACTTAATTACACTCTCATTTACTCACATATACCTACCTACTGCAAAGTTGGAGAAGAACAAGGATTTCAAAATAAGGAAGGAATAGTTTCAGTACTCAGTAGAGGTAAAGAACTCTCAACCTCTAGCAATTAGTGTTCTTATATCTTTAATGTTCAACTTAAGATATATACAAACTATTTGTCTATCCTACATACCTCTAAAAAGAAAATAGAACACATAAAAGGCAGAACAAAACATAGATATTTCATCACTATATGGCTTTATGAATTGTAAGAATATGAAAATAAATTCTAGAATAAGTTCACTAGTATTATATGGCTTGGAATCATGATATTGTGTTCTGATAGAACCACTTCTTAATGATCAAGGAAAACATGATAACATCACAAGAACATAACGTGTTGCAACCAAGATCTAAAACATAAAAAAATAGCTAAAAGAAGGAAAAAATAAAACCAAAGGACTTATCTAGATATAGGAACCTCTCGGGGAGAGGAATAATGGGCATGGTTGCTATCCCGACGGACAGCTCCAGCCGTGAGCTTCCCTTGAATCACCCCGAACGGCTCTGAACGATGCCTAACCATCCCCGAACCAGCCCCGAATCACCCCGAACATCCCCAACCAACTCCGTTTCAAATTCGAAATCATTGGGATGCAACAAATAAAGAATGACTAATGTTTAAGAAACTGATGTACGATGATGTAAGGTGCAGGTGGTGATGATCACCCCGGGGTATGCGCTAGCGCCCTTATGAGAAGAAGATTGACTGTCTTCATTCAAGTCAGATACGCAGAAAGAATTTTGTTAAATTCATTTGTATCGTACGAGAAATGAATTCCATTTGTGTATGTGCTCCCGAGAAAGATATGGTACTCTATTCCATTACATGGATCGAAACCCAGACCTAGTCTCTCTTAGAAGCACCTCTTCTTTCTTTAGTTTAGGGGAAGGTAACGGGTGGTTGTATCCAAATATAGGGAAAGTCCTTCCCTTCCTGACCCAGATCAGTGGGCAACCATAGTGGACTTTTTCGTGGTGTTGTTGACGTTGTTGAAAGCCTCGCTGTACAAACTTGAATAAAATGTACTGATGCGAAGAAATTGGAATTGGTTGGAATCCTTTAAAGAACTCACTTGATGCTTCAGAGGAGTAGTGGATGAGGAAAATAAGTGTAAGTATCTAATGGTGAAATCTTAAGACATTATTTATTTTATGTACTAGATCTTGGATTACTTTGTAATATTTGATATTGTAGGAAAATGTTGATTTTAAAAAGTTCAAGAACAAAGATTTTTCATTAGTATGGTTTGAATATGATAAACTATTATATGATGTAGTTGCTACCAGAGAAAGAGCACGAGCTCCTACTCAAATATCATGGAATGAGATTGAAGAAAAATGTAGAGATTGATGATAGTGAGGCTCATGAAGTTGAAGAACATGTAGAGATTGGTGATAGTGATGACATTGGACTAGTTGTTGGGCATGATACAAGTTTTGAAACTCAAGAAAAAAGTAGTATGGTTGAGGAAGTAATGTTTTCATCTCTATATTATACTAAAAGAAAATATTGTGGGGAGAATAGTAGAAGAAAGAAAATCTGGAACAACTCACTTAAAGAAGATATTCGATCACCGTTGCATTTTAAGGAAAACAAGAGCAGTGCCACTTCCTCTGTTGCGAACCCCACGAATTTGTTTATGTTTTGATGATGTTTCTCGAAACTACACTTAACCATTTCACGATATCTAAAACCAAGTGATCAATATTATCTTTTAGGGAAAAACTTAACTATAAAAGGAGCAGATTGTCTATTTTACAATCTGTATTATTCTTATAAGGTTTTCCTAGACATATTGATTATTACCAAATGGACAAGTATTCTTTTGTTTGTGTAGACAGCTGGTTCATGTTAATAACAAATCGTTTTTGATAAAATAATGATCTGTCCTTAATACATTGCAGCTCGCTGTCCATTTTCACTTGTCATGGTTTTAGGGTATATCTCTCTAGAATAGATTTTTAACAGATCACAATTGTAAAAAGGTAGTTTGAAGTTTCAAACTTGCCTATAGAAACGATCTATCCTTCTAGAAATATTCTTAGACCATCTCGAAGAAGACAATCTTAAAGAGCAGACGGATCAAACATCCCAACAGCCCGCTGTCAAATAGCAGATCGTTTTATCAAAAATGATATGTCCTTAGCTTTTGCTGCTATTATCAAAGATGGTTTCAAGAAAGCCGATGGATAAAACAAAGAAGTTAATTGGGCATCAAACCAATTAAACATGAGAAGCAACTCAACTTACAGATCGTAGGAAATGATCTGTTGAATCATAGTCAAGCTAGTTGCTCCTCACCATAACTATGGTGGACTGCCGACATACCTACATTTGTCATAAGTCAACCGCCTAGTGTGCTGTCAATTCAAAGAGCATATTTTGAGGAATGTAGTACAAGAATATCAATTTAGATGTACAATGAATCATTCCAAGTATGGCAAAACACTGGGGAAACGCGTGAAAGGTGGAACAAGACGCATTACAGGCGGCACGTGTAACATCAACATTGCCATGCATTTAATGCAACCATTAATGCAAAAGAGAAGGAAACTTCTATCTCTCTAATGGATAGTTCCAGCCATGGTTCTATATATACCACCTTCACTTCCAGAATTGAGTACGAGAATTCAAGCTTTCAAATATGCCATTACTCTGCTCAAATTTCTTCAAGTTCTCAACGTTCAAAACACTCTTTCTCTAACCTAGAAATCTCTGAGTGTTTTCTTTGTTTAAAGGATATATTTCTGGAAACTTGTTTTACTAAACCAAAGTTAGGATCTAGTTTTGATCCAGTTGTAACCCTAGATAGTAGTTCTATATCTTTGGGAAGAAGAAGTGTAATCACAAGAGAATATCTAGTTTTGATAATTCTTGTGGCTCGTACTCAACGAGTAAAAAGAAAGGAGAAAGTTTAATTGATTATCGATCTAGTTCTTGATCGAGCTGTGGATGTAGGAAAAGTTTATCCCGAACCACGTTAACTACTTGCGTTCTTTAATTTCTTGTTTACTTCATTATCATTTTCTTCATACTCTTACATAAAACTGTTGGTTTAATATTTTAAGTAAAGAAAACATTTTTCACTAAACAAGAGCATTAACTACCGAATTTCGCACACAACATAAATTGAGTTTAACTTATAAAGTTACTCTTAATCTTTGCTTTCCACAATATAAGGTTATACTTGAGTAAGGTTAATTCTTCCTAACAAGAAGAGTTTACCTTGCTACCCAAGCTATCTTAGTTATTAAGTGTGCTTAAACCTTATTGCTTAATCAAAAACGAGAAAACCCTAAAAGTTTGAATTGGTGTATCCCCCCCCCAATAAACCGATCTTGCTCTTTCGGGACCAACAAGTGGTATCAGAGCAGTTGGTCCATTTTGACCATTGTTTCTGTTTCACAAGAGTTAACCTCTGTCTGGTCATGTTGGATGTATCTAAGAAAACATTTTCACTGCATAAAGCACTTGCATTAAACTAATCATCTACTTGAGTCATGGAAGGACAGATGGTTCGCGCTTGCGAGGATTTTTCCATTACTGGTTATGATGACTGGAGCTTCAGAATTGAAATGTGCCTAAGAACTCAACACATTAAGATGTGGAAGGTCATCACATATGGACCTATCAAAATCATGAACAAAGGCAGCGCAGAGATCAAGGATGGAACTGGACCTACTCCATCTTTGATAATAGTTGAAAAGGAGAAAAGCATAGATGAATATACTGCTGAAGAGAGAAAAGAAGCTCGACTCGATGACTATCCCAAAGGACTAATTTAAAGCACAGTTAGAGGCATTTACTTGGCCAAAATTAGACATCTCCAAACAACAAAAGATATGGGGGATGTGCTGAATGAAATCAGTCTTGGATCGGGCATAATTCAGGAAAACAAGCTGTCTATCGCATGCAACAAATTCGAGGAATTTAAAATTAAGTCGGGTGAGACCATTGCTCAAATGAAGAACAGGTTCACTGAAGTTCTCATTGAGATTCCAATGATTGATAAGAATAAATATTCTCAACGAGAGAAGAATTTAAAAGTCATCCGTGCCCTACCTGCTAGCTGGGAAATCTACTCAGCCATGCATCCCATGATGCCAGAGTTTAACTCTTTAACTACATTTTTACTTTTTGATTTACTAACTGGAAATGAATATGAAATAAATCGTATTCATGGATTATATAATTCTACTTTTGGTAAGTCATCTGCTGCAGGTAACAAAGACAAACAAACAACTTTTAAGGCAAAGGCTAAAGATAAAGAAGTTCCAAAGCCAGCTCCAACTGTTGTTGTCAAGGAGTCATCTAGCTCAGATGATGAGAATTATCCTACGAAAAACTATTTCGAGGAGTACTCTCTCATGGCTAAAATATTCCAAATAATGGAAGTGAAAGTGAACAGATACAAGAGACTCTATAACGAGAACAACAACAGAAACTTCAAGGGAAAAGATCGATCTGGTGTGTTGGTCCCGAAAGAGCTAGTTTGGTGTATGGGGGGGAGGGGAAATACACCAATTCAAACTTTTTTAGGTTTTCTTGTTTCAAACTTAAGTATAAGGCTTAAGCACACTTAACGACTAAGATAGCGTAGGGTAACAAGACAAATCTTCTTGTTTAGGAAGATTTAATCTTGCTCAAATAATACCTTATATGTGAAAACAGTAATCAAGAATATCAAATACAGATTTAAACTTGATTAATGTTGTGTGCGGATATGGTGGTTAATGCTCTTATTAATGAATAAAACGTTTTCTTCCTTGAGGTGATTAACAACCCAGATTTAAATGCAAGAGTATGAAGAAGATGATAATGAAGTAAAACAGAAATAAAGAACACAATCAGTTAACGTGGTTCGGGATAAACTGTCCCTACATTCACGGCTCGATCAAATCTAGATCGAATAACTTCACTAGCTTTCTCCTTTCTTTTTACTCGTTGAGTACAAGCCACAAGAATTATCAAAACTAGATAACTTCTTGTGATTACAAATCTTCTTCCTAAGATTGAAAACTACAATCTAGGAATACAACTGGATCAAAAACTAGATCCTAACTTTGGGTTTTAAAAAAAAAACAAATTTCCAGAAAGTAAATCTTCAAAATAATAAACACAACAGAGAATTCTTGAGGGTTGGATGTGTTTAGAGCGTTGAGAGCTTGAAGATTTTTGAGTAGAGTAATTGCAGGATAATAGCTTGAATTCCCGTGCTTCTTTCTGGAGGTGAAGGTGGTATTTATAGCCTCAATGAAGAAACTATCCGTTGGAGACGATGGCTTCCTTTTTCAACGCATTAATGGCTGCATTAAATGCATGGCAGGGTTGTTGAGACACGCGCTTTCACATGATAGTTGTTACCACCTTTCACGAGATTTCCCAATGTATTGCCATACTGGGAATGATTCATCGTACTGGAGTTTTGATATTCTAGTACTTCATTCCTTAAAGCATGCTGTTGATGTGACAATACATAGAGTGGTTGACTTGTGACAAATTTAGGTATGTCGGCAGTCCACCGTAGTTACAGTGAGGAGCAGCTTGAATTTAATGTAATGTCAGTTCGCTGTCCATCGAGTTGTAACTCCATCTCTTTGGTTCTCCACTTTTGAGTTGTAATGACCAGATTGTTTTTGAACCAAACAATCTGCTGTTTGTGATATCAGCGGGCTGATGTAATAGCTTGGAACGAGCTGCTTCCGCCTCTAGTAATGACTTGAAATAATGTTGTTGGCGTTCGAGCAGCAGGCTGATTTTGAGCACTAGCTGCCCATTCATTTGTAATCGATGAGAACGATCTGATGGTAGTTCCAAGCAGCGGGCTGACTTAGAAGAACTAGCTGCTTAATCACTTGTAATAAGTTACAAGTAAATTCTATTTTCTAAGCTAATTCTAGTCTATAGAACCAGATCGTTATAAGTGTTTGAAATTTCAAACCACTTTTACATTTGTGATCTGTTGATAGATGAATTAAAGGTTGAAACCAAGAAACAAGTAAAAATGTCAGCTAGTTGCTTATGTAGGAAGCAGATCGTTATTTATGTATGAAAACGATTTGCTCACCATATAGAGAGCTAGCTGACTTACAAAGCAAGAAACTTGTTATCATAGTAATCATTGTGTCCAGGATACCTTTTACTAGAGTAATACAGATCATTATTTATGTACTAAAGACGATCTGCTTCTATTACACTTAAGATATTCCTTAATAGATGACAATGACTACTTGGTTTCCAAAACATCAAAGTGTAGTTTCGAGGAACATCATCAAAACAAATATAAATTCATGGGGTTCCCAACATGGTGATCGACCTGAATGAAAAAGTGAGATAAAATCTACCTCATATGTTAAAGCTGACCTCTCCGAATACTCTAATTTTAAATGTGGCAGGAATGGACATTTCAAGACCGACTGTCCCGATATATCAAAGGTAGAGAGAGAGAGAGAGCTTCAAGCAAAAAGAGATAAAAAGCTGAAAGAACAAAGAAAAGCTATGATAGCGGAAGAGCAATCATCATCTAACCATCTGTCAGACAACTCGTCAGAAAATGATGAAGCATACATTGCCATTAATGAAGAAGATGAATGAGATGAATGTTATGGGACATGACAACGGACTCGACAATTCTAAGGTAAATTGTTAAGATTCTATTTCTTCTAATCCACCTGTTTATGATTCTGGTGAAGAAGAAGAAGACGATCTGTCAATGGACGACTTCACAAAACTCATGGAGGACCATGCTAGATTGAACAAAATGTTCAAACACGCGATAAAAGAGAATTGTAGGATGACAACCACCATTCAAGAAATGAAGAACATCAGCAACTCATTCAACGACAGAGAAAATACGCTGATGACACAACTCAAAAGAAAGTGTGAAGAAATCTATACCCTAAATGCCAAAATTTTTGAACTAATTGACCGGGAAGCTTCTGCTAACCGCAATGTTGATGATTTAAGCACACTGATCAACCATTCGATGCACAAGACGGAAGATCGAATTCAAATGATAAGCGATATGCAAAGAAGAGCAGCGGATCGAACTGGCCTTGGTTTCAATGGAGTGGATAAAGGTCCCCCATCAGGAAAATTTATAAAAGAGAAAGTCAAGGACAAGATGGTAAATCTCAACAACGACAATCCTAGATAGCCACAAGCCATCTTGATAAAGAAACACTCAAAGCAACAACAACAAATCCACCCTCAGAAGAGATATACAACATATGGAGTTGGATATCATCAAAAGAAACCACCTGCTGACGCTCACCATCGCCAAAGACAGACAGTTCAACACCAACGATTTGCTCCCCTATACAATCATAAAATGCAACCACCTGCTTCCACCAAACCATCTGCTCCAGGAATCAAGCTACAACTTCACAACCCCCTGCCAAGCAGAAACAAATAGTCTATATTGACTTCGGCGGTAAACAGATCAGGCCATGACAGAATGTTTCCATTATTAGACAAATTTAGGTTCCCAAAAGAACTTTGTCTACTGACAAAACACCCTCTATCAGTAGGGTAGCGAAGTAAATTTTCATTTGCAGGATAGGAGATCAATAAGAAGAATGCACACATCTCGGGGCGCGATGTGGGTTCTTGATAGTGGATGCTCTAAACATATGACGTGCAACAAAGATCTATTAATCAACTATAAAGAAAGCATCGAACCAACTGTTGCCTTTGGAGGAGACTCTGAAGGATATACAAAAGGTCATGGTGATCTCCAAGTTGGTAACACTATCATTCTTAACGTATTGTATGTTGAGGGTTTAAATCATAATTTGTTCTCTATTAGTCAATTTTGTGCTAATAATAAGAGAGTTGAGTTTACAGCTAACAAGTGTCTAGTCAAGAATTTGGAAGGAGAAGAAATTCTTCTTACGGAGATTTTGTAGGACATGTTATATATTGTGCAATGGGACGAACAGATAGAAACTTGCCAAGTAACAAAGTCAAATGCAGAGACCAGCTGGTTGTGGCACAAACGATTAAGCCACCTAAATTTCAAGTCCATCAACAAGCTGGTGAAAGAAAACTTGGTAGAGGGTCTAGCTATTCAAATGTACGACAAAGACCACGTATGTGAAGCATTCCAAGCCGAAAAACAAACGAGAGCCTCATTTTCAACAAAGGCAGCTCACTCAACGAAAAGAATATTGGAACTTCTCCATCTTGACCTTTTTGGATCTGTATCTCCATTAAGTGTAAACGGTAGAAAATATACTCTCGTAATTATAGATGACTTCTCTAGATTTATGTGGGTTGTTTTCATGTACAAGAAAAGGGAGACCTTGGAGAAACTACCTGACTTGCTCAACAAATTGACAAATCAAAAGGGAACCTCCATCATCACTATTCGATCTGATCAAGGAAAAAAATTTATCAATCACATGATCGAAGCTTACTATTCGAAGATGAAAATCCTACATCAAACCTCAGCAGCTCATACTCCACAACAAAGTGGAATTGTTGAAAGGCACAACAGATCGCTTAAAGAAGCAGCTCGAACAAGGCTCAACGAAATCAATCTACCCAAGAAGTTATGGGCTTAAGCAATAAATACTGCCTGCTATACACAAAATCGATTTGTCATCACACTACGCCATGGAAAAACTCCATATGAGTTATGGAATAATAGGAAACCTCGAATCACTTATTTTCGTTCCTTTGGATGTAAGTGTTACATTCACAACAATGGGAAAATTCAATTAAAAACATTTGATAGTAAAACTGATCAAGGAATAGTCTTAGGATATTCTGACATCAGCAAAGCCTATCGTGTTTTTAATAAAAGAATCCTTGTTGTGGAAGTAACATCACATGTTGTTTTTGATGAAACTATTTTTGATGTTTCAGGAACAGATTGCTCTTCTTCAAAGAATGAACTTACCTCAACAACATTAAGGAACTCCACAGATCGACTAATTGAAGACATACTTCTACGGAGTCCACGAAAAGAAGGAGAAGAAGAAGAAGAAGAAGAAGAAGAAGAAGAAGAAGAAGAAGAAGAAGAAGAAGAAGAAGAGAATATTCATCAGCCTGCTGTAGAAGTGTCACAGCAAGGGGGAACAGATCAAGGGGGAACTTCATATGTTGAATATTCACAACCATTTGTTGATGAACAACATGACACCCAATCTGTCTCTACACCAGATCAATAACCATCTGCTCCAGATATGAACATCGAAATTTCAAATATTAATCTAAATGCTGACAATCTTTTTGATGTTCCTGTCACAGATCATCCCGAATTTGAAAATCCACCTGATGAACTAGAAATCAAAGTATCAGAAGAAGACATGAAAAGACGAAGAAAATGGGTAGATAGTCATCCAACCGAATTCATTGTTGGGAATCCAACTGATAGAGTAAAGACACGAAGAATGTATGGAGAAAGTGCACTACTCAGTTGTTATCTATCTCATACTGAACCTAAAGATGTTAATGAAGCCTTTCAAGATGCATATTGGACCAATGCCATGCAAAAGGAACTAAATGAATTTAAAAAAAATGAAGTGTGGTATTTGGTTGATAGACCCATGCATCAAGGAGTCATTGGAGTAAAATGGATATTCAAAAACAAGAGGGACGAAACATGAGAAGTTGTAAGAAACAAAGCCCGACTAGTCTCAAAGGGATATTACCAACATGAAGAAATTGATTTTGGTGAGACATTTGCACTTGTGGCACGACTAGAAGCTATTCGATTATTTCTCGCTTATGTAGCCTATCAACGGTTCAAAGTGTTTCAAATGGACGTAAAGAGTGCATTTCTCAATGGAATATTAGAAGAAGAAGTCTATTTGGAACAACCACCTGGATTTGAAGTTGAAGATGAAAACAAGGTGTACAGATTGGCCAAAGCAGTTTATGGACTAAAACAAGCTCCTCGAGCTTGGTATGAGACCTTGTCCACCTTCTTGCTACAATCGGGATTCAAACGAGGCTCAGTGGATAAAACACTCTTCACCATCAAAGTCCAAGATTATATCCTCTTAGTTTAAATATATGTTGATGATATTATCTTTGGATCTAAATTTGAATTCCTTTGTAACAAATTCAGCAAGCTTATGCAGGATAAGTACAAGATGTAAATGATGGGAGAAATGAACTTCTTCCTAGGACTAAAAGTCAAACAATTTGTTGATGAGATCTTAATCAATCAATCCAAATACATTAACGATCTCATTAAAAAGTTTGAAGTAAAGGACAGCAAACAAGTAAAAATTCCTTTGCAAACAAATGGACAGATTGGTCCTAATGTTCTTGGGAAGGCAGCAGGTATAAAACAGTATCGTGGTATTATCAGATCATTATTATATCTTACTGCTAGTCGACCTGATATTACATTTGTTGTAGGTGTTTGTGCTATGTATCAAGCTAATCCAAGAGAGTCTCACATGGAAGCGGCCAAAAGAATACTACGTTATCTCAAAGGAACAAATGAGATAGGTTTATGGTATCCATGTGATGATAATATTGAACTAACCGGATATTCTGATTCTGACTATGCAGGTTGCAAGCTTGATAGAAAATCTACATCTGGGACTTGCCAATTTCTTGGAAGCAAGTTCATCTCATGGTTTCTAAAAAGCAAACTTCGGTTGCAACCTCAACAACCTAAGCAGAATACATGGTAGTAGGGAACTCTACCGCACAAATATTATGGCTTAAAAAACAGCTAAAGGACTATGAAATCTACATGGTTGCTATATCTATCTTCTGTGATAGCTCCAACGCGATTGCCATCATCCAGAATCCAGTACTTCATACTCGATGCAAACATGTGGATATTCAACATTACTTCATCCGCGACCATGTTGAAAAGAAGAACATCAAGATTGAGAAAATTCACACGGACATGCAACTAGCTGACATCCTCACAAAAGCTCTAGCAGAAGATCGCTTTAAAATGTTATGTGGAAAGATGGGATGAAAAAGGTACAAAGTATTGACAACAGATCGTTTTTTTTAAACCATCTGTTGCAATACAATTCATATTTTTCGTATGTGTTTGCTTATTACATATTCTTAGCTAACATCGCTGTTGGACATTTAGTTGAATTCATCAACAGCGAGCTGTTAAGAAATTCACTGTAACAGATGGTATCAATGAAATCATCGACAACAAGCTGTGGTAACTCTTTTTATCAACAACAAGCTGTTAAAGGGACAAAAGAAGATAGCAGATTGATCTTGAGGATAAAACGATCTGCTAGGCATCAATGAAGGGGGAATCAAGATAGAGTCATAAATATCATTTATTTCTCTAACTCTTATCACATTTATGTCTCATGATTAACTTTTATGTCCATTTATTGAAATATTAACTATTAATAATGCCAAGAGTCTTATTAGTCAGAAATAATAAGAGAAAAATGGAAGATCATTTAATGATACAGTCCTCTGTACTAGCATCGAGGAGATGATGTGACATCTAGGGAGATGTGAATTAATGGCGTGTGCAACTCAATCGAATTGGGCGGCAAATGATTAAATCAGGGAGTAATGATACTTCTTCTATTATATTCTTTTCCCTGGCGCAGCTGGGCCATCCTGGAGCTCTCAACCATTGATTACTACTACTTTTAATTTCGTCAATCGTGCCCGTTCATTGCTTGCTTATATATATCTATATGTTTGACTGTTTTCTTCCTTAAAATTTCAAATTCTCTTACCAAAACCTAAAGAAACCACCATTGTTGCATTACAAGTTTTTCTCTAGAAAATCACTGTCATATCACGCACAGCCACCCTCTAAAACTTAAAACTCTATCACATTCATCATGTCTGCCTCTGAGTCTGGTTCCTCATCTTCTCATGCATCTCCAATACCCCTATCGGAAATATTTCACGTTATCGAGGCCATGTTGTCACCGGAGCCTCGCGCTGTCCTTAACCATCATGGGTTTCATACCCTAGATGTGTGATTTGGCAAAATCGAAGCATGCCTATGTTACTTGATAGATATATAAAAACATGAACAAGAGTTTCGCGTGATTGAATTTCTTATAATGCTATTATGTTCATATCTGTTAAATGATATATTTTGTGACAAACGTGGTATAATTCATGTTAATACATTGTAATATGTGGCAAATATGAGTTAAAAACTGTTAATAATGTTTTAAATTATCATTACCCATACTGTAGACCATGTTTGATGAACACTAATAATTCATAATTGAGGCATGAATTGGACTAAACATGCTTAATTCCTTGTTAATTGTCCTCTTTGAATTATTAAAACACTTCCAGTATACCTCTCACTGCAATCTCTATCTGCCTCACTCTTGAATCGATATGTTATCTCACTGATACCAACTATGGTATCTAACAGTGAGCTGATGAAATCCACACTTCATGAAATTTGAGGTTTTGAATAGGCTTTCACAAAATCATCACCACCACTCCAGATTACTATCTGCCCAGACAGGTCGCTCTCTTCTACTGCTCTTGGATGGAAGACGAGAGGGGTGAATACTCCATGGAAATTCCAGTAGGCAAGGACAAAGCCGAAAATTTATGGACTACTTTGATTGAGATGATCTTACAGGTGTATGATTTCCAAGATGAAGGCGAAATCTTCATTGAGGATGTAACGGATGAGAAAATACAACAGGCCGTTGATATTATTGTGGCTCAACCATTCACTTGGGTGGGAAAATCTTTTAATAGAGGGCTGATGTTCCCCATCTACCGCCTGCTTCTCGACTATGTCCAAAAGGTATTTTTGGGTCATCAAGCCACCTTTGATGCTGTTATGCCAGGAAAACTAAAGGTCATTACAGCTGTACTGCTAAACCTAAATGTCAACTAGGCCAGATCGCTGCTTAAGCTTATCGTAGATGAAGAACAACATATTGATATAAGACAGAATGCATATGGACACTGAACATGGTTGAATGCCCCTCCACCTGTCTACTAAAATAAATACTATCATTGATGAATTTTTCAACAAGGATAATTGGAATAAAGTAGTTCCATTTTACAAAGATTGGGTCTTACCTAGGACTAGGCACTAAATTGAGATGGCTATTGGTACAACATCTCAAATTTTCTTGAAGGTAACTGATGACAAAATCAAGAAGGCATTGCTATAGATTGGGCAATCGAACAAGGAATGGATTATTCCTACAAGGAAACCCAAAACCGTAGGAGAAGCTGCAGCTGCTCAAGAAGGAACAGAGCGAGCTGCCAAAAGGAAACCCACTGGACATCCCAAACCAGCTACTGCCAAGAAAAGCAAGAAAACAACCAAGGAGCCTTCTCCTGTGGCTGAGAAACAAAAGAAGAAAGGCGAAAAGAAAGCTACCAAGAAGGAAACAAAGCACAAGCCCACAGCTCATGATCTTCAAGATGAGCTAGATGAAACTGTGATAGCTGAGGCAGAGCCTATCTCAATGAGATAGACACAAGACAACCCGATGCACAAGAAATTGATGAAGCAGATATGGAGGTCAATCCACATGAACAACCCGCTGACGATTTGGACACAAGATTGAAGGGTGCCCAACTTATTTTTCAACAATTAAAGGAAATGCTACAAAGATAGTTTTGGAATCAATGCCTGGAATAGAGCTAACTCCAGCTGCTTTCGAGATGGCTCAAAGATTTCAAACTTACTTGGAGATTAGAGACTGCAAGTTCTACATTTTGGAAGCCATATTGCTACTCTTTTCTATCAACGATCTGAAGGTGGAGGAGAATAAGTTGATAACCTATTTTGGATTTTTGGACGTACCAGTTGCACGACAATATTTCTGTACCTATGTTCTCACGAAGATGAAGGAAGAGGCACTAGAATTGAAAATCGATCTTGCTCCATTTTATACCAAGAAGCAAGATCTATATAATTTTGCCATTGATATACAATCCGAGGACTTTGACGACATCTTCAACCTAGAGGGACCAACTGTTGAAAGGAAGGAATCTACTGTTGCTAGTGAAGCATCCACTTCACAACCCACTGCTACTTCGAAGCCCCTTGCTGATGTACATAAACAAGAACCAGCTGTCGATGCCAACTTGACGGAAACACCTGTCTATGATGCAACACAATCTGCTCAAGAGGAGTCCGCTGTTAAAAATGCTGAGAAAAAGAAAAAGGGTGAAGAAGGGCTCTATTCCCACCATCGTTGGACCATTGTTGGATGAAGAGCCATCTGATGAAGTTTACACCATGGGCACAGCTCCAGATGGCTATCACCATCATTATTTTGATGAACTGCTCACTGCCTCTCTTGGGCCCATGATGACTTGAGAGCAAATGAATGATCTCATCCACATCCGCATCAATGATCGATCTGTTGCCCTAGCGAATCATGTCTAGGAAGCTACTGAGAAATCCATTTGTACATGGAAGAAAATTTCACGAGAGCTCATGACAACTTATCTCAGGAGCTTCACAAAGACTTGAATGGAGATAGGGAAGTTTTTGACAGATAAAAGGAGGAAACCAATAAAAAACTTGACAACTTTCAAGTTGAGGTTGATAAGTTTGATGAACAGATGAAGACCGCTGGAGCAAACATGGTCACAAAAGTAAAGAAACATGTGGAACAACAATACGCAGACATGGAGAAGTCCACCATTCCAGTTGGAGTCAAGCGAGAGGTGCCCACTGCATTGAAGAAAATCTTGTGAAAAGCCTTAGAAGAGGATGATGTCGCTCAAGGGAGTGAAATATTCAAAATAAATAAGCAGATCACTGACATCAAAGTGAACCACATCGATCTGTCCATCAAATTCTCCAACTACTACAAAAGCACCAAGGCGCAATTGCATGAAGTAACTGGCAATATTTCTACATTCTTACAATATAAGGAAGAGGCTGAGATCAAATTCAAGGAGCTTCAAGACGAACTTGCCTCCCTACGACTCATCATCTCCAAAGACTTCATTGATGATTTCAAAAAGGGGGAAGGGAAGGATGAAAAGATAGCTGCTTAGCAGAAGAAGAAACCACCTGTTATAAAAAAGAAGCTAGCTGCTAGAAAGTTGACAGCCAAACAAGTAGCTGAGGCCAGATCGTTAAAGGCAGAAAACAAAGAAAAAGCGAAGAAACTGGAGGAAGAAAATGTATCTAAAAAGAAAGGGAAAAAGGTCTTCACAGACAAGGATGAAGAGAAGGAAATGTTCCTAGCTGGATACAAGCCTGAACAGATTGAAAATCCGGAGTTTAGAAAGCTATGGAGAGCAGAAAAAAAGGCAAAAAGAGATGGATGCTAAATTCAAGGAAGACAGCTTGACACCAGAGGAAGGAGATGAGCCAACAAATCCAGTATTCAAATTCCAGCTATCCGAGCCTCAAAACCTATCTTGGCTACATAAGAAGAAAGCTGGAGAATGGAACATGATAGTCAAGGGGTTCATCATGGAACACTACTATCTGTTGGAACCACAATATCAATGTGGTTCAATGGATGAAATGTTCAGAGAATATCTCAGCAAACATAAGAACCAAACATTTGTCGAATATTTACATCGTCAATCTGCAATGACAAATGTTCATCTCACTGCTCCAAAGAAAACAATCATGGTACCTCCAAGAATACCTGGTACAACAGAAATTGATCACACTCACTGTTCAACTAAAAATATATCTCAAATTAATTAGATTAACTGCAATACGTGTTAGTCGACTTGAATGTCGTATCTCAAAGGAAGACTATGCAGAGCTATTAAGTGCAAGTACTATAATGTAAAAGATAAAATCCTAAACATTCTATGATTATGAGATGTAACAACTATAAATAAAGATCAAAATCAATTAAACGAATACTAACGGATTGAAGCTTTAGGATCATATGCCTAATTCCTATTCAATGTCTAATTGATCATGCATCCATATTCAATTAAGAACACCAAAGGTTTCCTAGCAAATTACTTTCGTATTAATACACTAAGCGATCTTCACTTTCGTATACAGTTCACACTTCTATTAATTACTTAATCTTATATAAATTATTATTCTTACATTTTCGGTTAAGAATAATGTTGATTAACCCTGGGTCTCACGTCAAGAAAATGATCAATCTACTTAACATAAACATATGAATTCAATGGTGATCAAACATTAAATTCCATACAAAACAAGTTAATTAAGGGCATAGATCAAATAAACATCAAATATGAACATAAACACCCAATCCTAGTAAGGATCTAACCAAAAATCATATACAAGGTAGAATCACAAAAGGAAACCATAGAAAATAAGCTTACTAATTGAAACGTAAGGATCCAAAGTCGGATTCCACTTCAATCCATCGGAATTCTCTACTCCTAAACTAGAAAAATAGTAAAAATATGTGTTTGAGAGTTGTATACAAGTTACATATGAGTTCTCTTTCTAAAAATGACGCCAAGAGCACTTAAAGCACGCCCGTAACCGCCTGCCAGCGGTCGCTATTAGCCTTCTGTCTCGCTGCAGCAGCATTCCCAGCTATCGCTATAATCCCCAGCAATTGCTGGAATTGGACCTTTATGTCTTCGCTGATTCTACAGCCAGGGATCGCTGGGTAGCTAGCGATCGCTGGGTAGCTAGCGATCGCTGGCTGCACGGTCAGCTTCCTTGTGCTCGATTCCATCTCCTGCCACGCTCGTCTCGCCTCTTCCTTGATCGGCTTTGCACCAACGGCCTCTTCAGCACTACTCCTAGCTCAAATCCATCATATTTCACTCCATCCTGCATCATACACTACAAAACAAGAACTGGCGTAAAAATGAACAAAAACAATACGAAAAACATAAAAACAAAGACCTAGACACGACAACAAAACGAGCTAAAACGCAACAAAAACACACTAAACAACTCCCCCACACTTAAATCATTTTCTTTTCCTCAAGAAAAATTCAATCACAACGTGTCAATTCATATCAATAATCAACATCTAAGCCGAACCACCAATCATACCTTCATTTCAAAACTTAGCCTAGACTCAATTCTCAACCGTATTTGGTCACTCAATTAAGATGTAATGTTGCTCGTTACTAAGTTCATCAATACGTACATGATCACGATATGCACACATCTCACATCTCCCACCATCTACACATTCGATTCCCTAAATTTTTAAGTTAAACAAGCAAGTCCATATAAGGGTGTGATTGTCGGGTCTAAACATCAATGGATCATATTGAGTGCCCCGATGTGGTTTCCCATACTCATTATCTAAGATAAGCGGAGTAGAACCCACAGACTCGACTTGTCTCACTCATTTACGCCCTTCTAGCATTTATTATTCGTTTTTTTAAGAGTTAAGACTCTTGTTTATTCATTTTTTCTTTATAATTATAGGGAACCAAACACATAAACTAATGGAGCAATCACCCATAATCCGAATCATGATCACTATACATACCGACTAATAAAAACAACATGTCCCACATGTCATCTTAACCACACAACCTAGCCCAATTGAGAACTAAATCTAAGCTCAATTAACCACCATACATATCACAAACAAGGCTCACATATCAATCATCAATATTTATCAACAATAAGTGATCAAATAAGCAAATGAACGTGCAAATCATTAAGTCGGGAAAAATAAAAGACAACAAGAAAACAACATAAACACAAGACACATATCAAGGAGATTCAACACCCCCCCCCACACTTAAATTCTACTATGCCCTCGTAGTAGAAAATAAAAGAGAAAGAGAATTAGAACTTCCCTGATAAGATAGAGCCGACAACAAGCCCAAGAATCCGAGGATCCTCAAGATTTGTAACTGCAAATAAAAACATGAACAACCAAGCACAAAAAATAAACAATGAAAGAAATAAAAAAACAAAACAAAAAGAAAAATGAAAAGAAAAGCTAATACGCTGGAGGATCCTGATGATCCTAATAATCGGATGGAGGTGGAGGGTGGAATCCTGTCCATCGAGCCCACTGTTCCTAGAGAGAGGTAACACGGGTATCAACGGACTGTAGTTTGGTATCCATGGACTGGAGGATCATGCTCTGACTATCTAACCTTGCAAAGAGGTCAGTCTGGAAGCTCCTGAAGTCATCCCTCGTGATGTAACCGGAGCCACTGCTCATACCATTGGCAAAGCCGTGCTGTTCATACCCGCCTTGGTACCCACTTTGGTACCCTCCTTGGTACCCTTCGGGTTGCCCGCCTTCGTAGAGACGCTCCTCCATCTCGGTATCAGCACCGAGAGGGGCCTCCTCAGTCCTCTGGGCCGCCTTAGCTGAAGTACCGGCACCTCCCTCTCTCTCGAGTGCTGCCTCGCGCTCTCTGTAGCGACAGACGCATTCTCATTGTTCATATGGAACAAAGGAAGTCTAATAGGCAGTAACTAAGCCAACATTCTTCAAGAATGTGGCAGTGAGGCAGACGCCTTCCACTTCATCATATGAATCTGGTACCTATAAGCCATAATGCAAAGCAAGGCCATACGGAATATATGCAAATGCAAGGTGAGCTTTTCTCCTAGTTCGAATACCATCTAATTGGGACAAAATGAAGGATGTGATGCACACCTTCTGTCCCTTCAAAGTAGCAGACAATAGAAAGCACTCACTGGAGTTAACCTTATTAGCCTGCTCCTTTCGCGAAACATTGTAAGCAATAAATTTATGAAGGAGGGAAATGGCATCATCCCGAATGAAACCACTAGGGGTTCCACTCGGGTTCCAGTTATATAACCCAGTCAACTCATGCCAGGCAGCTACGGGATTAAACCCCTTAGGGGTTCTCGTAGCCGCACCCCACGGAGAGGTAAAACCAAACACAACATGCATATCAGTACGAGACACACAAAACTTATTACCAAACAGTCGACAGTAGAGTTATAGTCATCATACAATTGAAAAGATGCAATAAACTCAAATGACAAATTAGCATACCCTTCTAACGGACCACTATCAGCTAACTTCAACAATCTCAAAGTGCGCAAATAATTACAGAGTTAGAACGAACATTTAAATGAGTAAACAAATTTCAATCATAATGATGTCCAAGATTAAAAGGTAAATCATACAAGCGGTCAAAAATATCACTTTCATCATGGTTGTAAATGGGGAATTTGCTATTTGGAAAGATCCTTTGGATGTTCACCTCGGGTTGGTTGGCATCCTCCTCCTCTATTACCTCATGCTCATGTGACCTCTTAGAGTGGTTTTGGGGTAAAGGAAGTAAGGATTTTTGGCAAAATATGGAGGAATTGGAGTTGTGGATGGAGAAATTGGGTGTAGGGATTAAATGGATGAAATTGGAAAATTTTTGGATGAAAGTGTAGAGAATGATATGGGTAATGAGGATTTGGGAATTTGAAAGGGAAATTTGGTGGAGAAGGGAGGAATTTGGAGGTTTTGGGGATAGGGTTTCGGTTTTGGGGTGAATGAGAAGAAAAAAGTATGTTAAAAGAGTGATTTTGGTCGCTCAAACTAAATGGAGTTCGCTGGAATTGCAGACCCAGCGATCGCTGGGGTCTGCTCTCTGTCCTCGTCTCTGCATGCATCCCAATGACCGCTGGAAATCCCAGCGATCGCTGGGTGTAGCTTTCTGACCCTTTGAACCTACACCCCAGAGATCGCTAGGTGCACTTTTCTGCTGCCCCAAAACTTAGCTCTTCATTTTCTATTTATTTCGTTATGTCCTCCTTTCGACTTCTTCGTTCCGACCGTCATGCCCTAAACCATGTAACACGAACATAAGATTCTCAACATACCAAACAAAGCAAACAAACTAAAGCAAGAAATAAAACGTGGGTTGCCTCCCACGAAGCGCTCATTTTATTTCTTGAGCTTGACACCTTCCAAACTTCTTCACTTAGTCTGGCTAGGAAGCTTGTACTTCTTACTGCTCTGCACGAAATCTCCAATGGTCTCAGCTAGCTGGCCAACTTGTGTCTCGATTCTCCTCATCGAAGCTTCAATGGTTTCTAACCTCTTATTTTGTGACTCAACCACCTTGTTCAAGGTCTCGTCCACCGAAACTTTATGAAAAGTGTGTTGTGGTGGTGGTGCAAACTGCTGAAAACCTTGTTGAGGTTGCATTTGTTGCCCTTGTGGAACCGGTTGCCTCCATGAGAGATTGGAATGATAACGGTATCCGGGATTGTAAGAGTTCGAATAAGGATCGAACTTTGGCCTTGGTTGAAATCCTTGAAGATCATTAACTTGAGCATTCATTTGCTCCTCATATTCCACCCCGCAATCAACTCCACGTGCACAAATATTTTCACCATGCCCAGACTCTCCACAAATCCCACAAGTCTCATTAGCAAGAGCCTTCCTTGGTTGCTCATCCGCAGTCCGGATAGCTTGAACTTGTCTAGTGAGCTCTGCCAGCTGTCTCATCATATCATTGCTCGAGGTTACTTCATTCACTTTCTTCTTCAGACCTCGTGAGCTCTTTTGTTGAGAGTTTCCAGCCATACTCTCGAAGATTTTTGTGAGCTCCTCTGCAGTTCTTGCCCCGATATCTCCTCCAGCTGCATTGTCCACCATATATTGGAAATTCTGGTGGAGGCTCTCATAAAAGAACTGGTTAAGTAGCTCTGGAGATAAGTTGTGGTGCGCACACTGCATCTGTAAACCCTTAAACCTTTCCCAGGCCTCGTGAAGAGGCTTACCATCCATCTGTGTAAAGGTCACCAGCTGCAACCTCACCTCCTGCGTCTTTTGGTTAGGATACTGTTGGGAACCCCACATATATTCTGAGTTTTGATGATGTTCTCTCGAAAACACACTTGATATTATTCATGTTCTGTATCATTTCCATTCTGTCTCTAAGGAACAGAAAGCTGAAGCAAGTCAACTTCAACAGAAAGTTGAACCAGAAA
>JAPKLX010000637.1:0-31702 GCA_026898415.1 Leonotis leonurus
AGGCCTAAACTCATTGTAATGATGGCATGTTAAACTTTGAACAGATCAAAGAATTGGAATCAGTTCACAGTTTAACAGCTCGCTGTCTTTTGCCTTATGTTGGTTTTAGATTTCTTCTCGATTAGATTTTACAAGATCAAAATTGTAAAAGGAAGTTTGAATTTACAAACTTACTTATAGTGATCTATTTCTATCTAGATGTATAAGGAAGTCTTGAAGAACAGCGAGCTGCACTACAACAGATCGCTAAGAACAGCGAGACAACATACTTGTCTACAAAGAACAGCGAGATACAAATTGTCTATAAGAACAGCGAGACATATGAACAACAGATCGTAATCTCAAAATCGATCTGTTCACTCAAACTTCTCCAAAGGTCAAGATCAAGAAGTATATGTTAATTTGGAATCAAACCAATTAACAAAGTGTGGACAGCTCGTCTCGAAGATATTGTAGAAAATAATATGCATCTGTCGTAAGACAGAGAGCTGTTATAATCCACACCATTACTACGGTGGACTGCCGACATACTTAAATTTGTCACAAGTCAACCACTTCGTGTATTGTCACATCAACGACATACTTTAAGGAATAAAGTACAAGAAAATCAAAACTCCTGTACTACGTATCATTCCCAATATGGCAATGCACTGGGAAATCGCGTAATAGGTGGTAACCACTCTCAACTTGGCAGCGCGTGTCTCAACCTCACTGCCATGCATTTAATGCAACCATTAATGCGTTGAAAAAGAGAACCATCGTCTCCAACGGATAGTTTCTTCAAGGAGGCTATAAATACCACCTTCACTTCCAGGAACGAGTATGAGAATTCACGATTTCAAAGCTCAAACTCTGCTCAAATATCTTCAAATATTCAAAGCTCTAAAAGCACTCCTTCAAGCTCTAGAATTCTCTGAGTGCTTCTTTATTCCTTTGAAGATTGTTTCTGGAAATTTTTTGTTTACAAAACCCAAGTTAGGATCTAGTTTTGATCCAAAAGTTGTAAGACTTAGATTGTAGTTCTTCAATCTAAGAAGTGTAATCTCAAGTTCTTATCTAGTTTTGATAAAACTTGAGGCTCGTACTCATCGAGTAAAAAGAAAGGAGACATAGTAGATTTCGATCTAGCTTTGATCGAGCCGTGGACGTAGGGAAAGTTTATCCCGAACCACGTTAAATACCTTGTGTTCTTACTTTCTGTTTTACTTTATTATCATCTCCTTCATACTCTTGCATTAACTTGGTTGCGTTAAAGATTGTCTAAAGAAAACATTTTTAACTACAAAGAGCATTAACCACCGAATTCCGCACACAACATTAATCAAGATTAACTTTCTTAAAGTTAATCTTATTAAGTGTTTCTTTTCACCTAAGGTTTATTTGAGCTAAGTTGTTTCTTCTTCCCAAGAAGAAACCCTAAGCTAACCTAAGCTATCTTTATTTTAAAGTGTGCTTAAGCCTTACTTCCTATTCCTAAAACACGAAAACGAAAGAAAGTTTGAATTGGTGTATTCCCCCCCTCCCCATACACCAATCTAGCTCGTTCGGGACCAACAATCATGACAATGATTATGACTCGTCGTAAAAGATACATTTAAATTTCAACTTCGAAAAGAATCGTTCTTACTGCTTCCACTTAAACTTCACTTCAAAACATCTTAAAAACTTTTCTCTTAGAGCATACTTTTTCTTCTTTCAATACTCAACTTCATACTAAAGAAATACGTATATTTCTTTAAAAATCTCAAACTTCAATCAGAAAGAAATACCTTCATTTCTTTACAAATCTTGAACTTTAATTGAAGAGAAATACATTCATTTCTTTTCAACTCTCAGACTTCAGCTGATAGGAACATGCTTATTCCTCTTAAAACATAAAACTTCAAATTCTTAAAATGTTTACCTCTTTCTCGTTGAGCGTGATGTGTCGGAGTGCTACCGTCAACTTACTCAACTAGTCTAGCGAATAATGCTAGACTAAACTCGAAAGAAGACTCTTGGGTTTAAAGCAAATTGCTCTGATACCACTCTGTCACGCCCCATTCCCCGCCCTCCCCGGCAGAGTCCGGGCGCACGACTAATGATTTAAATAAATGAAGGATAATGTGGAACACTGAATATACTGAAAGCTTTGACTGAATTGAAAGATCATTTGATAACTGAGTTTAGTTCAACTGATGATTTAATTTACATAATTGGCAACTTCGCCAAACGAAAACTGATGGAAACTCATGCAGCGGAATAAGGATCGACTGAAGTCTACGTGTATGAAGACACGTAGACACCCAAGATTTAATTTAAAGACCGACAAGCCCACCCTAGCATCTCCCATCATCACGTCTCAACCTGCACATTTATAAATACATGCAGGGCTGAGTACAAACGTACTCAGTAGGCACATGCCAAAATCACACACATACATATATAATTGTCAATGCCGTAAGAGTGACACGTAGGGATTTTGTCTTTAAAAGCACCTACGTTCACTAAATTCATTTGTGAAACCTGAACTTTTGATAGTGCTGTCTAATTTTCTTTAGTATCTTGCAGTATCTGCACTTTTAATTTATGGTACCGAGAAGGTGGCCACCTTCTACGGATACCTGACCGGTCAACACCTTCGTCAACTCACAGTCACTTTAACCGGTCAACACCTTCGTCGACTCACGGTTACTTTGTGTACACTAGTTCGAGTGGGGATGTTTACCCACTGGAACCCGAATTCGATTTCATTTATTTAGATCCTTTAACCAGGAATCTTCCAGATAGGCATTGATACAAAACATAAATCATTTTCGGCAAGACAATACTTTGAAACATATTTCCCAATTTGAGATCCTTTCGAAAACAATCATAAATAACATACGGCACACATAATTTTTAGAGTTAGAAAAGCCTACACTATATGCATAGGGTAGAAAAGCCTGCTTGGACAACTTCGATTTGCACTTGCTTTGGTCTCGCAACGCGAGGTAAATCTCTCGTAAGAACCTTGGGAAAATCTCGTATAAGTTAAAATGCCCTTCGTGCATTTGAAATATTTAATCGTAATATATATCATTCTCGGTTCTTGTTTCGACTCGTTAATTTAAATATTAATACTTCAGATCAATATTATTTAATGTGTTGAATCCTCGATTCAATTATCCGGTAATTGCCTTTAAGTGCAATAAGTGTATTAACACTTAATGAAATAATTAATTCTCAATAATTAATTATTCAAATAATATTGTAAGTTCTAGTTATTTAACTCCTCAAATAACCTTAAAATATGAATCTCTTAAATCATCCTTAATAGAATTAGAGGCATAAATTCTCTTATTTTAGAATCCAATTACTAAATAAATTGGATCTCCTTAATTTAATACTTAGGCTTTAATTATCTAAATTATAAGCTCTAAATATTAATACTCAATGTATATACTATCCCTTCTTCCATTATTAATATTTACTAATTTATTGAACTCCATCTAAATTAATTAAGTGAACTCACTAATTAATTTAATTAGTTTAAGTATTTAATTATCTTAAGATTACTAACTGAGCCCAACTGAATTATTTTCGGCCCACTTGAATTAATTTTCGGCCCATACTCTTAAATCACTTAATTCCTCACAATTTAAAAGCCCATAGCATTTTTAACCACTTAGCCCGATAATTTATTCACCCGGCCCAGTAACCTGGCCCAAACCCGGCCCAGTTCCTAAGAAAACCCTACCCCTTTCTAACCCTAATCCCTAATTTCACTCCCACTTTCTTTCTTTCTTCTACCGACACCAACCCTACTCGCCTCTTCCTCTCTGTTTCTTCTCCCTCTCTTGACTGAAAGGCGATGAGTTCGACTTCTCCAACTTCTTCTCTCTCGTTCTCTCTATCTCTGATTCTACTCTCTCTCGTTTCTCTATCTATTTCTTTCCCTCTCTTACCCTCTCCCATCGATTGCTCTCTCTTTGTTTCTACACTTCTGAATCTCTGATTACTGGAGAAAGCTAAGCATTCCTAGCTCAAGATTTCTCTTAGTGGACGCTAATTGGTAATTCAAGGTAGTAGATTTTTATCTTTCCTTATTTCCTGCTCCCACTTTAGTGAAGTTTCATTCGAGTGCTAAATAGTATATATTGACCTCCTAATCTGCATGTCTAATTTTCCAGTTCCTGTGCAATTTCTTGATTGAATATCCTTCTTCTTTCAGATTTTAATTAATAACACCAAGCTTTAAATTTTTCATTTTCGGCTTGGCCTTCCTTACTGATTACTGTATTTCTTTCGAATTTGGCTAGGGAAGTGACGAAGATGACTTCAGTTCTTGGGTGGGGATTGTTCAGGGTGGGGCTTGGTTTTGGATTTGGCAACTGCCGTAGGAGATTAAAGTTCCTCTTATGGTAAAATTCTTAACTAATCTTCCTTACTACATCTTTTTTTCCTACCACATGCTTTCTTTAATCACTATCTTACTCTGTTTCTCCTAGGAATGATTCTGTTGTGCGGCGGTTATAGGGATGTAACCTGGCTGCGTAAATTCTGACTGGAACAGCAGCTAAGTCTGTTTTCCTTCTTTATTTTTCTTTTTGTGTTTTGGTTATGATTTACCATGTTTGGGTGTTAATTGAATTCTCTGGTTTGGGTTGTGTAGTGTTTAGCAGCCTACTGATTCTTTATGAATATGAGATGATCTGTAAATCATGAACTTGTTGTGTGGTTTAAGTGAAATCTGTAGTTTAAGCCTTGAAGCATGTTCCTAGGCTTAATTATTAAAGTTCTATGTGCTTACTGTAATTTCTGAAGCCTGACTAGCATTTGAGGATTCTAGGTTTATGCCTAGCTGATTAATTTAACAGAACAGTGTGTTCAGTTTCTTGTTTTTCTGGTGAAGCATAATATATATATATCCTATTTTCTATGTTCTTAATCTGACTGCATAGTTGGTACACTGTTTTAGGTATAGAATATGGTTCAAATTTTTACATTTCTGTCTAACTTGTACTTCATAAGCTGAATGTTTGCTAATCTGAAACTTAGAATCCTTTTTAAAACTTCAAAATGTTATTCGGTTAAATATATATATATTCTGAAATCATGATTTTAAATGGGGCAGAATGCAGATTGGTGTTGCTATGGTATTTCTTAGATTTCAAAGTATATATATATATATATATATTACAGTTTTATGTCTTGCAGTTTATAACATTTTCTTGTTGCTATAAAAGAGGTTTAAGGGTTGAGACTACCTTTAATCTTTATCTCCTTCCTCTTGACTGAAAACTGTGGCTTCTATGCTCTATTATGGAAATGTTTGATGGGTGATCAAGAGTTCTAGGGCAGCCCCTTTACCTCTTATATATAGATATGTGCAGTGGTTGTAGTTGTAGTATTGTTAGCTTAATGCTTAAGACTTAGATAGCTATATTAATAGTCTTTACTCTATTACTTGTAGGTAATAGGAGGCATGGATGGAGGACTACAACTCCCCTCACTCAACCGAGCTACTGGCCTCTTTCTACACTCTGCAGCAGCATGGCTGCTGTTCCTACTGCAGCAGCTATGCTGCTTTGTTCCTTCCTTTAACTTTTACTTAGTGTGTAGGTTTATTTTGGAATATCTTCCCTATGTTGTATTAATATCATCATTCCTCTTACATATATGGAAAGATTTCTTTCTTTCCTTTGTGTAGAGATACTGCCGTGCAGTACCTGTGGTTTAGCTTAGGTTTTTTTTTTTTTATTTAGTTTGCTTTATGCAATGCACTGTACTCATCAGTATATATATATACATAGTTCTATTAAATAAGGTGTTTTAAAATTCTATCTTACCTTACTTCTAATTATATATACATGCTTTTCTCCACACTTGAGTGAACTCTAAATTTTCTTCCAACAGAATAACTCTTTGCAGGTCTTTATATATAAATATTTATACTATGCGTGTTATATTTATACTATGCGTGTGCTTCCCTTATTGTAGGTGACAATTCACACAACATTTATATATATATATATATATATAGTATACTTATTATACATAGATAATATTTTAACTACACCATTTATATTGTATGCACCCTATACATCTCATTAATATAGTTCTCTAATTGTGTAACATATACCTATACTTGCACTTATATAATTAATCCAAAGTGTAACACATTTCCTTAATATTAACCCTTCTTAATATAATAATCAAGAAACCTATGATTACTTATTTATTTTAAACCAACTCCTCTTCAACTAGATTAAACTTCCATTAATTAACTACAACGATCAATTTATAAATAATAATCGCGTTCGAATATCATTTATTTCGGAACTTAAAAAGACGGGGTATTACAAATTTACAATACGATTGTTAAATTAATAAAATTCGCTTCAAATATATTACTCATACAAATTCAAACTAAAAAAAAGGAGTATCATTTTTCATAATTTTAATGGAGCATGATTGTTAAAACTAAATATAAATATTTATTATACGCCAAGTATAACCATTTAAAGAAAGATAAAAATAAACGTTTGTTGAAAATATATTGCATGTTAGTGTAAAAAATTAACAAATGCAGAATTAAAAATGTTAACATAAAATAAAAATGCTTAAATGAGATAACAAATGATTCTTAATTTTGTTATTATTTGTACAATTATAGTGCACATTATTAATATTAAAAAACAAAAATATTGAGAATGTCTAGATGAAAAATACGGATATAATATTTGAAAATGATTTGTATTAATATAATTCATATTTAACCACCTCCATAATTGTACAACAATAATCATTCTACAAAATTCGAAATGTGTAATAGATATAATTATCCATTTTACATAATAACATGATGAATTTAATCATGTAATCATGTTACGATATTATCTACATATTAACTTTAATTTAAAAACTAACTTTCACATTTCTAAAATAATAAAAAATATATTTAAATTTAATTTAATCAATCTTAGCAATTGATTATTGATAGATTGAGACCTACGTCTATTCGTATTTATCACCCATCATATGAACATAATCTTGTATATATATTTATATATATATATATGTGAATATAATATTATTTTGATATTTAAGTAGTCATAACTTGTTCATATTAATTTTTTTTTATATACTCATCATATATCAAATTAAATATTTTTTCACGATATATATATGTATATATTGTATATATTTAACCACCTCCATAATTTTAGGACAATAATTACTCTAGAAAATTCTAAATGGGTAATAGAAATGTTTTTTAATTTATAATAGAGTTTCATAATTTATAATATAAAATAAGTAGCATAACTGACAAATAACATATTACGTGTATATATCTAAGTTTCTAACATAATATTATATAAGCAATACAAATAGAACTATAAATATATAGTTACCACTATAAATGTTACATAGAATATTTTAACTGAATGATATATTAAGTTATTTAAATCAAATCTAATGTATATTACAATGCAAATTTTTAAACTAAATATGAATCGAAAAAAATTATTCGAAAAATATATTTGAAATATGACTCGAATAACCAAATATTTAAAATATAAAAATTGAAATTGTGATATTTGATTCGTTTATTTATATCAAACTTTAATATGTGTTTTCATGTATATTATATAGTACTAGTTTCTGCACCCGTGCTATGCATGGTAAGAATTAAAATAATAAAAGTAACTCCCTCCGTCCTGCAAAGTGTTTAACACTTTGACATGGCACGGGTTTTAAGAAAACAAGTTGACTTTATCTAGAGTGTGTAAGGAGTGTAAAGGGTGTAATGAGTGGAGTGTGAAATGCGTGTGAAAGTAGAGTTAGTGGAGGTTGGGTCCCACATGATTTATAATTTTTAATTGGATTGTGTGTATAGAATAATTACTATAAATGAAAAGTTTGAAGTGTTAAACACTTTGGTAGGCGGCCTAAAAAGGAAATATGTTAAACACTTTCGTGGACGGAGGGAGTATTTGTTTATTGCTTTAATCCTTCAAACTTATTTTTACATTTATAATCGAAAAATTAAAGAATTAAAAATGTTTAAATGAGATAACAAATGATGCTTAATTTTGTTATTATTTGTATAGTTATAGTGCACATTATTAATATTAAAAAAAATAAAAATATAGAGAAAATAAAATAGCAATATTAAATATGTCTAGATGAAAAAATACGGATATAATATTTGAAAATAATTTTTATTAATAAAATTCATATTTAACCACCTCCATAATTGTACAACAATAATCTTTCTACAAAATTTGAAATGGGTAATAGATATAATTATCTATTTTACATAATAACATGATAAATTTAATCATGTGCTCATGTGACGATATTATCTACATATTAACTTTAATTTAAAAACTAACTTTCACATTGTGTAGTAAGTTTTTATTATGTTTTTTATCTACGTTTTATCGTGTTTAGTCTTTAGGTTTGTCATTTTCGTTCTTTTTCTTGTTCGTTTTTACGCCGGTCGTGTGTTTTCATGCTTTGGATGTAGGATGAGGAAACGAGAAAAATATGGAGCTAGAAATCTTGTGCGTCGGCTATGCAAAGCCGAGTGAAGCGGGAAGAATCGAAGAATACATGAAGAGGAAAACCGAACCGAAGGAACAATGAAGCAAGTAAATGCCCGCTAGCACCCAGCGCTTGCTAGGGTGCAGCTGCAGAGAATGACAGTGAGCAGAGGCCAGCGACCGCTAGCTTCCCAGCGGCCACTAGCTGGCAGTTGCAGGCGAGATTAAAATCTCTTTTGGGCGTTATTTTGAGGGGACAACATTTTTGTAACTCGAATATTTACTCTCCTAACACACATTTTACTACTTTCTTAGTTAGTTCTTGGTGATTCCAAGTAGTTTGAAGTGATTCCAACTTGGTTTGTTGAGATTCTTAGTAAGTGTTCCATCATGCACTCTTCTATGGTTTCTTTTCTTTCAATGGTTGGCTAAATCTCATTTTAGGGTTTAATTGTCTTATTCTATTGCTTGATGCTTTGATTCAATCCTGTAATTGGTTATTCGATCCTTGCTTAATGGGTTTATATGCTTGATTAATATGTATAACTCTAGATGTGGAATTGATTGATGAATTGTTCTCTGTCTACACTTTGATTGAACAACCAAACCTTATAATCGGAGCCATAAAAAGGAAATCATGTTTTGAAGTTGGTATTCTTTTAAGTGTGATTTGTACACGTGAGTGATGATCGCCGATTAGCTTAAGAACACGTAGGTGATTAGCTAATCAACTTAGGAGAATCCTATTAAAAGCATGAGGTTGTTGAATGAGCATTAAGTATAGATTGTAGATAATCTTTACCCTAGACTTTAATCTATTTGTTCACTTACTTCTTTACTTTGCTTCTTAGTTTCATTAGCTTGATAATCGTATCCTTTTAATCTTATATAGCTTAACATGTATCACAACTTTAGTTTAACTACGAGAACTTGAGTATACGTATAAAGTCGAAAAAAATTTGGCGCCGTTGCCGGGGAAGGTTATCGACATATTGATTATTAGTACTTGTGTGTGTGTTTGTTTATTCCTTTGTTTGTTGTGTTTGTGTTGTTTTGTGTTTTTGTTGTGTGTTTCGTGATTGTGTTTTCGTTTTCCTTTTTGTTAGGAGTTTTCAACCGCAAGTTGCGTTTGACTTCTCTTTTATGGTGCTAGGTAGTGCATGCACGGATGCCGAAGTCTAAATAGAAGATTGGCACCCGTGTTGGACAACGTGCATCGCAGGTGGGAGCTATAAACGATCAACCTGGAAGAGGAGGTTGGAAACGGTCACGTCTTGGAATTGCGATATCACTCTGATCATTCGTGAAGCACAGCTCTACATGATTCAGACACCGACTGGAGTGAATCAAGTTCACGAACAGTAATGGCGGCTCGACAGATGAGAGAGCTTGCTCGGCCAGTGATAGGAGACGCGACATCACCCATTGTATTGGGACAAGCAGCTCGGAACTACGAGCTCAAGAACATCCATTTCAACCAGATTCCTTCCTTCTGCGGCATGCCGGCGGAGGATGCATTGAACTTCATCCGGGAGTTCTATGTTATAGTTCAAACATTTCCCCTTGGAGGTTTTACCGAGGATCAGCTGAATATGAGGTGCTTCGCATACACGCTAAAGGACCGAGCTAAGACACGGTTCATGTCTTTAGCTCCCAATTCACTTCAAAATTGGAATCAAGTGTCTGAAAGGTTCATGTCAAAGTGGTACCCAAACCAAAAGACGCAAGAAGTGAGGTCAGAACTAGTGACTTTCACGCAAATGGAAGGTGAGCCTCTTCATGAGGCTTGGGAGAGATTTAAGTCCCTTCAGATGTAGTGCCTGTTGGAATATAGGATTCAACATACCGAATATCCTACAGAAACTTAACGTGAATTCTTAAACGACTAAAGTTCTCTATCATGCATAGTCCGAAGCATTAATGTGATGAAGTAGACGAACCACTAACCTGGGAACGCCATATCTCGACGTAGAAGAGGATTGGGCCAGGGTGTGTCTTCCAGGAGACAGTACGGTCCTTTTCCAGAATACTTCTGTTCTGATGGGGGAGGACAGAGTAAGGATGCCACGGTACTTCTCCTGGGGACCACCCACATGTTTTAATAAAACAACTTATCTGTAATTGCAAGTCAGCCCATCAACAACTTATCAATTACACTTTAGGATATATATACATTTATATAATAGCAACATATAATACATTATATTATATATGTGACCACACTTTATAGATTTATTAGAAATTAATCTAACAATCTCCCACTTGGGCACAATATATAATCATCCTGATAATGTATTATAACCGAAAAGCGCTTATAAGAACATGCTATCATACGCCTTATGTATATAAACAATCTCGTCCATTGACTGCACTCATACAAGGACTAAAGCAGCGTTCATCAAATATAGCTCGACTAGACTGACAGTAATCACATGCACAAACACAACCAAATGACATAGATCACGTGATATGACGAAAATCAGATACAAAATCTATTTTCGAATGGTCCACTTTAAACCTTTAAACTTTAGATGAAGGCAACTGAATACAAAATAAGCAACAAAAACTGAAATCTTGATCAAGACAAAACTTCATTAAAGGTGAAGTAAGAGTGTTGCAACAAAACACAAACAAAAGCATTGATAAGCAACATATGCAGCTCCCACTGAATCTATACAATCTCATCTAATGATGATAATCCCATACTAGATACATGCTCATGAAAGACCTTAGGCACTAGGGCCTTAGTAAACGGATCCGCAATCATGGAGCCAGTTCCGATATGCTCAATCGATATCAGCTCATTCTGAACCTTCTCTTTCACAACCAGGAACTTGATGTCGATGTGCTTCGACTTTGAACAGCTCCTATTGTTGTTAGAATACAGGACTGCTGATTTATTGTCACAATAAATCTTAAGTGGTCTTTCGATTGTTTCCACAATGCGCAGCCCAGTGACAAAGTTCTTCAGCCAGATCCCATGATCTGTAGCTTGATAACATGCTACAAATTCTGCTTCCATTGTGGAAGAAGCTACAAGTGTCTGTTTGACACTTTTCCAAGATATAGCTCCTCCAGCCAGCAGATAGACATATCCAGAAGTGGATTTCTTACTGTCTTGACAACCAGCAAAGTCAGAATCGGAGTATCCAATGACCTCCAGGTTATCTGACCTTCTGTAGATTAGCATGTAATCTTTTGTTCCTTGTAAATATCTAAAAATCCTCTTGGCTGCTCTCCAGTGAGTCATCCCAGGATCACTTAGATATCTACCTAGCATTCCTACTATGTACGCAATATCCGGACGCGTACATACCTGAGCATACATTAAACTTCCTATTGCCGAAGCATAAGGAATGTTTTGCATCTGTTGAATTTCAAGATTGGTTTTAGGACACTGAGAAAGACTAAACTTTTCTCCTTTAGATACAGGGGTATCAACTGGTCTACTACCTTGCATACTAAACCTCTTTAATATATTTTCGATATAACTCTTTTGTGACAATCCAAGTACACCTTTAGATCTATCTCGGTGTATTTGAATTCCTAATACAAAAGAAGCTTCCCCAAGATCTTTCATCTCAAAGTTCTCAGAGAGAAATCTCTTAGTATCCTTAAGGAAGTTCAAGTCATTTGAGGCTAGTAGGATATCGTCTACGTATAGAACCAGAAGTACAAACTTACTCCCACTGAACTTGTGATATACACAATCTTCAACTACGTTCATTTCAAAACCAAATGAAAGAACTACATCATGAAATTTGTGATACCATTGACGAGAAGCTTGCTTGAGCCCGTAGATGGATTTCTTTAGTTTACAAACCATATCCTTCGAGTCACCTTTTTCAAAGTGCTCTGGTTGTTTCATATAGATCGTTTCTTCAATGTCTCCATTGAGAAACGCAGTTTTAACATCCATCTGATGTAGCTCAAGATCAAAATGAGCAACTAAAGCCATGATTATTCTAAATGAGTCTTTCGATGAAACCGGAGAGAAAGTCTCAGAATAATCTACACCTTCTTTCTGAGTATAGCCTTTAGCAACAAGACGTGCTTTATATATTTCCACTTTACCTTTTGCATCCCTTTTGGTTTTAAATATCCATTTACAACCAATTGGTCTTGCACCTAATGGTAACGGGACAAGATCCCATACTTTATTGTCTTGCATAGACTTGTACTCTTCATTCATGGCTTCAATCCATTGAGCAGAGTGTTCGTCTTGCATGGCCTGACGGAAAGTGACAGGGTCGTTTTCCATCAGTCCATTAGACTCCTCAGCTTCCATGAGGTACACTTCATAATCCTCAGGAATAGCACTCCGTCTCTCTCTAGTGGATCTCCTCAATTGTAATTGAGGTTGCTCTAAAGGTTGCTCTATAGGTTGTTCTTGAGGTTGTTGACTTTGATCCAATTGAATGGGGATATTCTCAATGACATCACCTTGAGGTACATTCTCATCTACTTCTCGAGTAATGAAAGGTACGAGAACCTGAACACTACTAGAAGCAGCAGCACTGCTTGATGCAGTAGTAGGATTCATATTTGAATCCTCCTCAAAAGTAATATCCCTTATTCTATTTCTTCCCCCAAAGTCAATATCCTCAAAGAACGAGGCAGTTCCCGTCTCAAATATATTTCTAGATGTGGGATCATAAAACTTAAAACCCCTTGAGTGTTCAGAGTATCCTATGAAGTAGCTACTAACTGTTTTGGGGTCCAATTTCTTTTCATGAGGCCTGTAAGGCCTTGCTTCAGCTGGACAGCCCCAAATATGCAAGTGCTTAAGACTGGGCTTTCGACCAGTCCATAGCTCATAAGGTGTTTTAGTAGCAGCCTTAGTTGGTACTCTATTCAGGATATAAGCTGCTGTCTTTAATGCTTCTCCCCAGAGAGACTCAGGTAAGGTTGAATGAGCTATCATGCTCCTTACCATATCTTTAAGAGTTCTGTTTCGTCTCTCAGATACTCCATTCATGCTTGGTGTACCAGGCATTGTATACTAAGGGACAATTCCGGATTCCTCTAGGAATTTAGCAAAAGGGCCAGGACGTTGTTCACCTGAGCCGTCATATCTACCATAGTATTCACCACCACGGTCAGATCTATCAGTCTTAATGGTTTTGTTAAGTTGATTTTCAACTTCAGCTTTAAAAACTTTGAACACGTCAATTGATTGGCTCTTTTCATGTATTAGATATAGGTAGCCGTATCTTGAGAAGTCATCTATAAAAGAGATGAAATACTGTTGGCCATTCCAAGAAGCTGTAGGGAAAGGGCCACATATATCAGTATGTATCAACTCTAAGATTTCTGTAGCTCTATAGGCTCCTAGTTTCTTTTGTTTGGTCTGTTTCCCCTTTATACATTCAACACATACATTATAGTCCGTGAAATCAAGAGGATCTAAAATTCCATCTGACACTAAACGCTCAACTCTATTTCTAGAGATGTGTCCTAGGCGTTTGTGCCATAAGTTTGCAGATGTTTCCTTATTTATCTTTCTTTTAGTACCTTTAGATTCCACATGCAGGTTTTCATTGTAGGAAGATATAGTTTCCAACAAATATAGATTATCATAAGAGTTAAGGTAACCAGATCCAACAACCATAGAATTAAAAGACAATGTAAATTGTTTGTTTCCAAAAGAACAAGTGTAACCAAATTTGTCCAATAAACAAACAGAAATTAAATTTCGTCTAAATGACGGTACAACATAAGTGTCTTTCAAATCTAGAAAATATCCAGTTCCTAACATTAATCTAAAGTGTCCTATAGCTTCCACTTCAACCGACTTTCCGTCTCCAACGTAGATGTGTCTCTCAACATCACTCGGTCTTCGGTAGCTTAGGCAACCCTGCATAGAAATACTAATGTGAGTGGTAGCACCCGAATCCAACCACCAAGTATTTCTAGGTACTGAAGATAAATTAACTTCAGAACAGACCAAAGTAAAGACTATACCTTTCTTAGCACGCCATTCGTGGGACTTAGTACAGTCTTTCTTCACGTGATCCGGCTTCTTGCAGAAGAAACAGTTCATTTCCTTAGCTTGTTTCTTCTTAGCCGGTCCCTTATCAGCAGCTTGCTTATCAGACAGCCTTTTCTTGCCTTTACCCTTAGAGGTCGTTGCCACATGGGCACTTTCAGTTTGCTCTCTCTTAAGCTTTTCCTCCTCTTGAACACACTGAGAAATGAGCCCGTTAGGAGTCCATTTCTCCTTTTGGCAGTTGTAGCTAGTCTTAAACTGGCTAAACTGAGGAGGTAGAGAGATCAAGGCCATAAGTACCAGGAAATCATCAGTGAATTCCATTTTCAAAGCCTTAAGCTTTGAAGCGATGTTAAACATCTCCATAAGGTACTCCCTAATACTTCCTTTTCCTTTATATCTCATCGACGTAAGAGTCGAAAGAAGAGACATCAACTCTATTTTGTCATTTTTGGCAAAACACTGTTCGAGTTCTTCAAGAAAGACTTTAGCCGAACTGACCTTTTCAATATCATGACATCTGAAGGCCTTTGGGATACTGTTAAGCATGATCATCATACTTAGTCTATTAGAACGGTCCCACCTCTCAACCTCCTTTCTTTGTTCAGGAGTACTTGCCTCAGTGAGAGGTGCGGGTTGTTCAGTCCGAAAGACTAAGTCTAGATCCATGCAACCCAACAAGATCAAAAGGTGTCTTTTCCAATCTTTAAAGTTTGTCCCATTTAACATGGGAGGTGGGTTAATGCCAGAAGATAATGTATTTCCGGATGACATATTAGCTGAATTGAACAAAAGAATAAAAAACTGAATCAGTAAACATAAATGAATAACTTTACGCACAAAATAAAAAACTTGAGGTCCTAACTAATGGTCAATAGGTTTTATCCCCATCCGAGATACCAAGCGCACCACTAATGTCTATCCTTTGGGCTTCAATATTAGCTGCAAGTGGTACTCTCAACGTAGTGATCAAATGATAATAGTAAGGACGTGTCGAACAACAAACAGTCTTTGGACCGTTTTATTGAACACACAAGTTCAACCAGATTACTATCACTCACTTATCTCCACAATATGCATAGTCAATTCGGCCAAATGTGGATCTTCCTTTGGGCCGATCACACAAACGCATGAATTGAAAACGCAAAACAACCATATATAGGGCTAGATGTAGTAGTCTCCACAAAAGAGGTCACTTTGGCGACGTATTGCTTCAACTAAAACACCTAGAAAACATATACAACAAAAAGAAAACGTCGCTGCCCAATTTAAGCAAGGTCAGCGACCGCGGGGCACTCAGCGGTCGCTGACCGAACGTTCTGTACCACCCCGAGGCAGGGTCAGCGACCGCGGACACCTCAGCGGTCGCTGACCGAAGTTTCTGTACCAAAACACGCAAGTCAGCGACCGCGGACAACTCAGCGGTCGCTGACCTCACTCACGGAAAAATTTTTAATAATAAAAAAAAAAAATTTTTTTTTTTTAATAATGTCAGCGGCCGCTGACAACTCAGCGGTCGCTGACCTGGACTTTCGGTACTTCCGTAATTCAGCGACGCAAAAACCCTGTTTTGACCGGAATGGGCATCAATTAACAGCGTAAACAGGAAATTAAAGAGATTAAACCCCAATTAAACCCTTCCCCACATGAAAGGAACATAAAACATATGATTTTACACCCAATAACGCCCAAAACATGAAATTAGGAGAATTCCTAAATAGATACAGCGGAAGATACAGAAATCAGAATTCTCCCAAAAATTCAAAGCGTAAAATCATGGAGGATCAATAGCATCATCACATAATGTCCTAATCTCAGACTAACATGGATAGAGTGGCTCTGATACCACTTGTTGGAATATAGGATTCAACATACCGAATATCCTACAGAAACTTAACGTGAATTCTTAAACGACTAAAGTTCTCTATCATGCATAGTCCGAAGCATTAATGTGATGAAGTAGACGAACCACTAACCTGGGAACGCCATATCTCGACGTAGAAGAGGATTGGGCCAGGGTGTGTCTTCCAGGAGACAGTACGGTCCTTTTCCAGAATACTTCTGTTCTGATGGGGGAGGACAGAGTAAGGATGCCACGGTACTTCTCCTGGGGACCACCCACATGTTTTAATAAAACAACTTATCTGTAATTGCAAGTCAGCCCCTCAACAACTTATCAATTACACTTTAGGATATATATACATTTATATAATAGCAACATATAATACATTATATTATATATGTGACCACACTTTATAGATTTATTAGAAATTAATCTAACAGTGCCCTCATCACAATCTATATCCGGAGTTGCTCAACCAATTCTTCTACGAGAGCCTCCACCAGAATTTTCAATACATGGTGGAAAACACAGTAGGAGGTGATATTGGAAACCGGACAGCTGAGGAGCTTACATAAATCTTTGAAAACATGGCGATGAACTCACAGCAAAGGAGCTCCATATGTCCGAAGAAGAAGTTTACTGAAACATCTTCGAGTAACGACATGGTGAGGCAGTTGGCGGAACTCACGAGGCAGGTGCAAGCTATCTGAACTGCGGATGAGCAACCGAGAAGGAGTGCATGCAATGAAACATGTGGAGTCTATGGAGAATTTGGCCACGGGGCCAATGTTTGCACCAGTGCATATGAGCTACATAGGGAGCAGGAGGAGCAAGTGCATGCTCTCCAAAACTTCCAACAGCGCCCGAAGTTTGATCCATACTCTAACATCTACAATCCAGTATCAGTATCATCCAAACTTCTCGTGGAGGCAGCAAGCACCGCAAGAGCAGCAAATGCCGCCTCAGCAAGGGTTCCAGCAATTCCAGCAACCGCAACAACACTTTTCACAGCCACAACAGCACCAAGCTCCACCTCAAGGCCCTCCCAAATCACCAGTGGAGGATAGTTTGAACAAATTTATTCAAGCAAGACATCAGAGGTTTGAGACTGTGGAGGCCTCTGAAGAGGATTGAGACCGAAGTTGGACAGCTAGCTAGGACAGTTGGAGAGCTTGTCCAGATGAACAAAAAGGGCAAACTTCCAAGTCAAGTCAAGCAAGCTCAAGCAATGATGGTGCTGAGGAGTGGAAAGGTTGTGGACAACAAGGTGCAAATGTCAGATGATGAAGACGAGAATGAGAAGGAAGATGAGAGCACTCCAGTAACTTATCCTGAAGAGGAGATCATCGTATTAGCCCCTCCTAAAGAGAAGAGGAAAGAATGAGAGTTACATAAGGCCACTAATCCTTATAAACCTCTTATTCATTTCCCGGGGCGATTGAGAAATGGGAAGCAAGACCAACAGTTCTTGGACTTATATAAGATGCTCTCGAAGGTTAATGTCAACCTTCCTCTCTTGTATGTGATCCACAATGTTCCAACATATGTAAAGTTCTTCAAGGAGCTTGCATCCAATAAGAGGCGGTTTGTGGAAGACGGGAAGATCGTGGTTTCTGAAGTAGCAAGTGCAGTGTTGAAGCATCAACTTCCACCAAAATAGACGGATTCAGGTAGTTTTATGATCAAAATCTAACTTGGTAATGGTAAGTCCGTTTCTGGAATGTTAGATCTAGGGGCTGGTATAAATTTAATGTCTTATTCTACATTCTTGAGATTAGGATTAGGTAACTTGAAGCCTACTAGGATGTCTTTACAGCTTGCAGAGAGATCAATTAGGTACCCGAAAGGAATCATAGAAGATATCCTGGTTAAAGTAGGAGATCTTATAGTACCTGTTGATTTTATTGTTCTTGATGTGGGTGAAATTTACGAGTTTGGAAATGAGCACACTGTTCTTTTAGGAAGGCCTTTCATGGCAACCACTAACACACTTATAAATCTTAAAAATGGGAAACTTCAAATGACTGTGTTAGGTGAAACTATTTCCTTGTCTGTCAGGGAAATATCCCCTCATCATGTACAAAGCCTAATTGATAGTTGTTATTTCATTGATGCTATTGATACCTTGGTCGAGAAGGTATTTTTGCAGGATTCAGATGATGATGAGATAACAGATAGACGAGAGGAGGACCTACTCCTCAAATCCAGTGTGGGGGTGATGGAAGTCGTGAAAAGCAAAGAGAAGAAAGAACCATTGAGCAGCCCGGTAGAACTTAAGGAGCTTCCTGAGCACCTTAAGTACGTCTTTTTGGAGAATGGAGAAACGAAGTCAGTGATCATCTTCACTGAGTTGACTGAGGAGCAAGAAGAGGAGCTCGTAGGTGTTTTGAAGGAGAATAAGAAGGCTTTGGTTGGAGGCTTGCGGACATAAAATGGATTAGTCCATCAACATGTATGCACAAGATTGTTCTCGAAGAGGGAGCAAAGCCATTCAGAGATGGCCAACGGAGGTTGAACCATAACCTGATGGAGGTGGTAAAGAAGGAAATCCTTAAGCTTCTTGCTGAAGGATTGATCTATCCGGTGGCTGAGAGTGAATGTGTGAGCCTCGTTCATGTTGTACCAAAGAAAGGTGGCATCACGGCGACGACTAATGAGAAGGGAGAGATGGTGTCAACTAGGCTTACTACTAGTTGGCGGATGTGTATCGACTACAGAAAACTAAATGCGGCTACCCGCAAGGACCATTTTCCCTTACCCTTTATTGATCAAATGCTTGATAAACTAGTTGGGCATGAATTCTATTGTTTTCTTGATGGTTTGTCTGGTTATTATCAGGTGACGATAGCTCCGTAGGATCAAGCAAAGACAACCTTCACTAGCCCCTTCGGCACCTATGCTTATAGGAGGATGCCCTTTGGCTTGTGTAATGCTCTGGGAACTTCAAAGGTGCATGCTCTCAATTTTCTCTGAAATGATTGGTGATTTCATTGAAGTGTTTATGGATGACTTCTCTGTCTTTGGTAATTCATTTCACGATTGCTTGAAGAAAATTGATCTTGTGTTAAAGAGATGCATTGAAAGTAACCTTACTCTTAGCTGGGAAAAGAGTCACTTTATGGTTACTAATGACATTGTGTTAGGTCATGTCGTCTCTAGTAAGGGAATAGTCGTTGATATGGTTAAGATTGATGTGATTGAAACTTTACCCCCACCTGTGAATGTTAAAGGGGTAAGAAGTTTTCTTGGGCATGCAGGTTTTTATAGGAGGTTTATTAAGGATTTTTCCAAGATAAGCCAACCTATGTGTCGTTTACTTGCTCAAGATGTTCACTTCGTGTTTGATGACGAGTGCAAGCATGCTTTCAATACTTTGAAAGAAAAACTCATATTTGCTCCTATTGTTGTGTCTCCTGATTGGTCAAAGCCGTTTTAGGTAATGTGTGATGGTTCTGACCTTGCTGTAGGAGTTGTTCTAGGGCAACGTGTGGACAACATGCTATGTGTAATTTACTATGCTAGTTTAACCTTAAATGATGCACAAGTTAATTACACTACAACTGAAAAAGAGATGCTTGCAGTAGTATTTGCCTTGGATAAGTTTAGGTCCTACATCATAGGGTCGAAAGTGATTGTACATAGTGACCACTTAGCTCTGAGGTACTTGCTTACCAAGCCTCAAGCTAAGCCTAGGTTAATTAGGTGGATTCTATTGCTTTAAGAATTTGATTTGGAAATTAAGGATAGGAAAGGGAGTGATAACCATGTTGTTGATCACCTTTTGAGATTGGAAAACATTAAAGACTCATTGATTGTTTTCAAGCATGATAAAATTATTGATGAATTTCGTTATGAGCATGTATTTTTTGTGTCTTCATTCCCATGGTATGCCGACATTCTGAACTATTTGACCGCGGATAAGCTCCGTGATGATCTAAACTCACAGGAGAAGGTGAGATTTCTTCGATCTTGCAGGTATTACTATTGGGAGGATCCCTATCTTTTCCATCAAGGAAAAGATGAGGTGATAAGATGTTTGCTGGAAGAAGAGCAACATAGTGTGTTATCCTTTTACCATGAAGCAGAGTGTGGGGGACATTTTGGGGGCCATAAAATCTCCTTCAAAGTCCTTCAACCGGGTTTGTATTGTCCATCTTTGTTTAAAGTTGCACATTCATTCTATGCTTCATGTGATAGGTGTCAGAGGGTCGGGAATATTAGCCGACGACATGAGATGCCCTTAGTAAACAATCTTGTAGTAGAGATTTTTGATGTTTGGGGGATCAATTTCATGGGGCCATTTTCTAATTCCCATGGTTTTGAGTATATATTGTTTGTCGTAGATTACGTGTCTAAGTGGGTTGAGGCTATCCCCACAAGGACATGTGATGCTAATGTTGTCTTGAAGTTTGTGCAGGAGAATACCCTTAACCGATTCGGATTTCCCAAGATAATTATTAGCGATAGAGGCAAGTACTTCTGCAACAAGCTTTTTGAGAAGCTAATGAGGAAGAACGGAAGACACAAAGTGGCAACTCCTTACCATCCTCAAACATCCGGGCAAGCAGAGACAACCAACAAGCAAGTGAAAGGTATTCTAGAGAAGACAGTAAAGCCAACTAGGAAGGATTGGGCTACGAAGTTGGGAGATGCCTTATGGGCATACCAAACCACTTTTAAAACGGTTCTTGGTATGAGCCCCTATAGGCTGGTGTATGGAAAAGCGTGTCATCTTCCAGTTGAAGTTGAGCACAAAGCCATGTGGGCTATCAAGGAAACGAACATGGAGATGCTCCGTGCAGGAGAAGAATGCTTCTTGGAAATGTCCGAGCTGGAGAAGCTAAGAGACGAAGCCTTTGAGAACTCCCGTATTTACAAGGACAGGGTCAAGAAACTCCACGATCGAAAGATCTTAAGAAAGCATTTGGAGTCGGGAATGAAAGTTCTCTTGTTCAACTTCCGACTCCAACTCTTTCCGGGAAAACTAAAATCTTGTTGGAGTGGCCCATTCGAGATTACGGAGGTGTATCCATACGGTGTAGTTGAGCTTCTTAACCCGAGAACTAAGGAGAAGTTTCGGGTTTATGGATAAAGAGTGAAGCAATATCTGGAGGGAGAAGTTCAAAAGAGAGGAATTGAGTCTCTAGTGCTCGGTGATGCAATTTCTTGAAGAAGTTGAAAGGTGTCGAGCTCACGACATTAAACGAGCGCTTCGTGGGAGGCAACTCAGGTTATATATTTTGTGTTTTTATTTTCTTGTTTTCATTGTGTTATATTCTTGTTTTGTGTTTTCGAGGGATTAAGTTGAGTTTCTTATGTTGTAGGGATGGTCCGGAAAGAAGGAAGTCGAAAAAGGAGTGAGAAAAAGACAATGAGGACAGAAACCTATAGCCAGCGACCGCTGGGAAGTCAGCGGTTGCTGGCGCGACCCTTCGGCAGAGTACAGACAGTAGGGGTCAGTGACCGTTGGGAATCCAGCAGCCGCTGGCCCAACCTTCGGTAGAACTTCAGAAAGCATGGGTCAGCGGCCGCTGGCCCTGACTTAGTCACGCAATTTATACCCTTTTCTCTCCCTTTTCTCCCACTTTCCACCTTTGCTCCTTCTTCTTTCTTCTCCAAAACGAAACCCTACCCCCCAAATTCACCAAAATCCATCTTTCACCCCTAGAAATCTCACCTTAAATCCTCCAAAATCCTTCTACCCATCATTTTCCCCACCTTTTCATCCAACAATTTTCTCTTTTCATCCATTATAATCCGATATTCCCAAAACCTCACATTCTTCAAATTTCTCTCCAATTCCTCCACCTACAAACCTTTTTCCACCATATTCTCACTTCCTCATCACCAAGAACTTCCTACTTCCACAATGTCGAGGAATATTCGCCGCCGAGTTGAAGAGCCCGAGGACAATGTGGACGAGCAACTCGAGGCCCCAAGGGAGAACATCCAAAGAACCTACCACAATTTCAAATTCCCGGTTTTTGAACCAATTGAAGTCAAATTTATCTACGCTTACGTGCTTTACCTTTTAATTTAGGTTATCATTATGATTGAGATTTGCTAGCTAGGGTGCATGTTCGTTCTCAATTGCGTGGCTATTTAAAAACCTTAGGCCTTTTGAAGCTTGCCGATAGTGGGGACTTAGATGGATATGTAAACTTATCTTATGAATTGCTTTCCACTTTTGCATTTGGAGATGGACATAATTATTTCCATTGTAGACTTCTAGGCAATGAGGTTACTGTCACACGCTCTATTATACATACTGTCTTTGGTTTTTCTTCGTCTAGGGGAGCAGCTACACAAACCCCTAAGGGGTTTAACCATGTAGCTGCTTGGTACGAACTTACCGAGCTCTATAATTGGAACCCGAGTGGCACCCCTAGTGGATTCATTAGGGATATCGTCTTTTTCCTGCTGCACAAATTTATTGCATTTAATGTATCGGGAAAGGCGGAAGCCAACAAAGTGAGTACCAATGAGTGTTTCCTCCTATCTGCTGATGCAAAAGGGCAGAAGGTGTGTATTTCTTCCTTTGTCTTGACACAGCTCGAAGGAATCAAATATAGGAAGAAAACTTATCCCGCCCTAACATATATTCCTTTTTGCTTGACTCATCATTTTGGTTTTCAGGTACCTAATAACTACAGCTGGAGGAAAAGCATATGCTTGAGTGTTACAGTTCTGAAGCACAGTGGCCTTCTGGCGGCCTCTGAGACCTCCTTTGTTCCCTACGAACAAAGAGAGTGTGTGCGCCGCTTTCTAGAGCGCGAGGCGGCACTCAAGCGAGTTGACGGAGTTGGGTCATCCACTGAGACCACTCCCCCTACTAATGAGGCTCCCACCGGCACAAATGCCGAGATGGAGGAGAGAGCCTATGAGGGAGACGGGTCTGGCAGGTTCCTAGGTGGGTACCAAGGTGCTTATGAGCAAGGAAGCTTCGCTAGCGGATCCGGCTACTTCATGAGGGATGACTTCCAATGGTTCCAAACCGATCTCTTTTTGAGATTGGACACTCAGAACCAACTCCTCCACTCGATGGATACTCAACTCTAGTCTATGGATACATGTCTTCCGTCCGTTGACACCCGTGTTACCTCTCTTGAGGAGCAATGGGCTCGATGGACGGGACTCCATCCTCAACCTCCTCCTACATCCGATTATCAGGATCCATAGGATCCTCCGGCTTATTAGTTTTCTTCTTTTTCTTTTTCTTTTATGTTTTCCTTTTTATTTCTTTACTTGTTCTGTTTTATGTTTTCTTTGTTTTTGTACGCAGGTACCAACTCTAGGAGTCAACTGCCTTTTGGGCTTGTTGTCGGCTCTTTGTTATCAGGGAAGTCCTCATTACTCTTCTTCTTTAGTTCGTACTACGTGGGCGTAGTAGATTTAAGTGTGGGGGGTGTATATTTACTTTCGTGCATGTGTTAGTACTTGTCATTATGTTTTGTTTTTAGTCTTTGTTGTCCCCATCTTAATGATTTGTACGTCTACTTACTTATTCGATCTCTATGTGTTGATAAATGTTGATTGTTGATATGTGAGTTGTGTATGTGACATGAGATGAATGGTGGTAGACTTGGCTTATATTCGGTTATTGATTGGGCTAGGTTGTATTGTTGAGATGTTACGTGGGGCATGTTGCTTTGCTAGTTGGTGTGTATAGTGATCATGATTTGGATTATAAGTGACTACTCTCTAGAGTCTATGTGTCCGGTTTCCCTTGAATAAAAAAACCAAAAAAAACAAAAAAAAATAAAGAGTTTTAACTCTTCAAAAAAAAAAAGAATAATAAACGCTAGAAGGGCGTAATTGAGTAAGACGAGTCGAGTTTGTGGGTTCTACTCCGCTGATCATAGATAATGAATATGGGAAACCACATCAGGGCACTCAATGTGATCCATTGATATTTAGACCCGATGATTACACCCTTATGTGGACTTGCTTGTTTTACTTTAAGATTAGGGGAACTAGATGTGTGGATAATAGGGAGATGTGATATTATGCGTATATCGTGATCATGTGCATATAGATGAACATAGTAACGAGCAACACTATATATTAATTGAGTGACTAAATACAATTGGGAATTGAATCTAATCTAAGTCTCGGTGTTAAGGTATGAATGGTGGTCGGGCTTGCATGTTGACGATTGATACGAATTGATACAATGTGATTGGATTTTGCTTGAGGAAAAGAAAATGATTAAGTGTGGGGGAGTTGTTTAGTATGTTTTTGTTATGTTTTTAATCTTCGTTTTATCGTGTTTAGTCTTTAAGTTTGTCATTTTCTTTCTTTTTCTTGTTCATTTTTACGTCGGTCGTGTGTTTTCATGCTTTGGATGTAGGATGAGGAAACGAGGGAAATATGAAGCTAGAAGTCGTGTCTTGTGCTTCGCCTATGCAAAGCCGAGCGGAGCAGGAAGAATCGAAGAATACACGAAGAGGAAAATCAAACCAAAGGAACAATGAAGCAAGTTAACACCCGCTAGCACCTCAGCGCCCTCTAGGTGCAACTGCAGAGAATGGAAGATAGCAGAGGCCAACGGCCGTTGGCTCTGCAAAGATTGCGCGTCAGAGGCTCATAGCCAGCGGCCGCTGGCTGGCAGTTGCAGGCGAGATTAAAACCTCTTTTGGGCGTTATTTTGAAGGGCCAGCATTTTTGTAACTCGAATATTTACTCTCCTAACACACATTTTACTGCTTTCTTAGTTAGTTCTTGGTGATTCCAAGTAGATTGAAGTGATTCCAACTTGGTTTGTTGAGATTCTTAGTAAGTGTTCCATCATGCACTCTTCTATGGTTTCTTTTCTTTCAATGGTTGGCTAAATCTCATTCTAAGGTGTGATTGTCTTATTCTATTGCTTGATGCTTTGATTCAATCATTTAATTGGTTGTTCGATCCTTGCTTAATAGGTTTATATGCTTGATCAACATATATAACTCTAGATGTGGAATTGATTGATGAATTGTTCTATGTCTACACTTTGATTGAACAACCAAACCTTATAATCAGAGCCGTAAAAAGGAATCATGTTTTGAAGTTGGTATTCTTTTGAGTGTGATTTGTACACGTGAGTGATGATCGCCGATTAGCTAAAGAACATGCAGGTGATTAGCTAATCAACTAAGGATAATCTTATTAAAAGGATGAGGCTGTTGAATGAGCATTAAGTATAGATTGTAGATAATCTTTACCCTAGACTTTAATCTATTTGTTCACTTACTTCTTTACTTTGCTTCTTTGTTTCATTAGCTTGATAATCGTATCCTTTTAATCTGATTTAGAATGTTTAGAGTCGTTTACATCGTTATAGTGCTTATAAACAATAGGCCATGTATAATCTTCCCCGAGATTCGACATTCGGGTCAGCTTAACACGTATCACAACTTTAGTTTAACTACGAGAACTTGAGTATATGTATAAAGTCGAACACACATTTCTAAAATAATAAAAAAAATATTTAACTTTAATTTTCAGCAATTGATTATAGATAGATTGAGACCTACGTCTATTCGTATTTATTACCCATCATATGAACATAACCTTGTATATATATATATATTATATATATATATATATGAATATATAATTATTTTGATATTTAAATAGTCATAACTTGTTCATATTAAATTTATTTTTTATATACTAATCATATATCAAATTAAATATCTTTTCACGATATATATATATATATGTATATATATATATATGGTATATATTTAACCACCTCCATAATTGTAGGACAATAATCACTCTACAAAATTCTAAATGGGTAATAGAAATTTTTTTAATTTATAATACAGTTTCATAATTTATATTATAAAATAAGTAGCATAACTCACATCTAACATATTACATGTATATATCTAAGTTTCTAACATAATACTCCCTCAGTCCATGATTTTTTGTTACGTTTTGACTGGGCACGCGTTTTAATGTATTGTTTTGACTTTGAATGAAGTGGTGTGTAAGAAGTGTAGTAAGAGGAGATAGGGTCCCACTTTTATTTTATTTTAGATTGATTAAGTAAAAATTAATGTATGTGTAATAAAGTAAGTGGAGATAGGGTCCCACTTTTGTTTTGTTTGAGATTTATTAATTTTATTATTTATTAATTTGAATAATTTAATTCATTAATTAATCTAACTAAGTGTAGTATACTGCATTAAACAAGATTAAACAATCATTAATTAAATGAATTAATGATTGCTACGAATGGTGTGATGCCTTAAATAATTAAGGCATTAATTACAAAAGCTATGATAATTGTGAAGCATTAATTAATTGATCTAAAAATTAAGAATAATTAATTACAGGATTTAATTACTGAATCTGAAAAAACAAAAAAGCATTATATAATGAATTAAACTGAAAAATAAAGATCATTCATTAAATAAAATCTTCATACAAGTTGTTGATGTGATCCAAAATTTATGGAGAGAAATCATAATTGTTTTTTTCCTACCAAAAAGGCTCCAACTTAAAAATTCAAACTACACCTAACATCTATAAATACAAAACATAAATGCTCCTTAACTATAACTGCAGATTGAGTTTGCAAAATTAAGAGCAGTAGGTAGGAAGAAATTAAGGAGGCATGGCAGAAGTGACAAGAAAGAGTCAGAAGATGAGTGATGGAGAAATGAATCAACTGGAGCAGTGGTTTATGATGCAGATGCAGGGGTCCAATTTGAGGCGTGGGGCTTTAATAGAAGCTCAAACAACCTTCAATCTTAGTAGGCAAATTGTATGGAGGCTTTGGAAGGAGACTAAGAGTCAGATTGTTTTTCACCAACCTGTGCACCTGCAATCGAAACAAAACGGATGTAAGCATTCTGACAAGATGAATATTGATAGCAAAGCAGTTAAGGCACTTACTTTCCTTGAGAGATCTTCAATTAGGAAGATGGCTACTAAGTTAGGTATAAGCAAAAGCTTAGTAGGTAACTAGGTGAAAGAAAAAGAATTACCCCCACACAAATGCAATTAAACCTACACTAACTGTGCAAAATAAGATTGCTAGACTTAGGTGGAGTTTGAGTCACCTTGATACCACCTTGGGCTGTGAAGCTGTGAAATACCAAAGCATGCATAACGTAGTTCATATAGATGAGAAGTGGTTTTATATGACGAAGACTAGTGACATGTATTACTTGCTGCCCAACGAGATACAACCATACATAAGTTGCAAATCAAAACGGTTCATTACCAAGGTCATGTTTATGGGTGCAGTCAGTAGGCCAGATATTTCAGATGATGGTACCATTTTATTTGATGGGAAATATGGAATTTTCTCATTTACAACTATGGAAGCTGCAAAAAGAAACTCAAAGAATCGAAGGAAGGGCACATTGGAGACAAAACCAATTCAATCCATGACAAATGATGTCATCAAGGATTGCATCATAAACAAGGTACCAATTTATGATTTTAAACTGTGAATTGCATATCATTCATATGGCCATAACATATATTGTGCTCAATGCACAACACATACCCTCAACAAAAAATCATCATAGGGCTGACCAAGTACATGTATACTGCATATCAGATTATGTAAATAGTCTCCTAAACTGTGAGTTGTAAACTCACAGTGGTTGCTTTTAACATAAATTCTAAAGAACAGGTTACATGCACCAAGTGTAGTATATTGCACATCGTATCAAAAATAACACAAGCACAGGGCAGATTATGCAAATAACCTCCTAAATTGTGAGTTTTAAACTCACAGTGGTAGATTTTAACATAAATGTTCAAGAACAGGTCACATGCACCATATAACATATCACATATCACATTATCACATATACCCTCAACAAAAAATCATCATAGGGCTGACCAAGTGTAGTATACTGCACATCATATCAGAAATAACATAAGGAGATCATTCAATTTGCAGATTATACCATCAACCAAAGCTAAATGGCCAACAAATGCAGACAAGCATACCATCCTACAACATGATAATGCAAAGTCTCATATAACACATATTGATCCAGACTTTATGAGAGCAGCAAATTCAGATGGATTCAACATAAACTTAGTATGTCAGCCACCTAACTCACCTGATTGCAATGTAAATGACCTAAGATTTTTTAGAGTCATTCAAAATATACAAGATGATAAAGTATGCACTGGTGTTGATGATCTCATAAAGAATGTTGAAGAAGCATTTCAAGAACTGACTGCAACAACATTAAACAATGTATTCCTAACACTTCAAGGCTGCTACACAGAGATATTGAAGGTCAAGGGGTGCAACAACTACAAGATACCACACATGAGAAAGAGTAGGCTGATTAGGGCAGGAACATTGTCTCAATGTATAGGGGTGGATGAACAACTAATAAGAGATTGTTTGGGATTCATACAGTTGACAGAGAATAATGGTGGTGCAAATTACAACATTGATAATGTGCAGACAACTTTTGGACTTTAAAGTTGAAGTTTGGGTTGTAGACAGTTTTTGGACTTTAAAGTTGAAGTTTGGGTTGCAGACAGTTTTTTAGGGTCAAGGTTGATGCCTAGGGTGATTTTTGGAGATGGTTTACAAGATAAGCAACTGACTTAGTTGCTAGTAATTGCTTAACATGTAAACACTTATTTTGCCATTTACTATGGTTTATTAAAGTCTCAGTTTTTATTTTATTGCACCATAGACTTAATCACCTTGCACAGAAACACACAAAAGAGCCACTTAATCAACCTCCAAAAACTACACTTTTTGTTAAGCATATGTGGAAGTATGAAGGTATATCATGCATCTAGCATATGACACCATCAAAATCACTTCATCACATGGTGTTATCTAACATATACCATCGGCAAAAAATACACCCTATACCTTACACAATGCAAATCAAAATATGTAGTGGAAGCATAAAATTTGGCTCTATGGGTTTCATCTAGCATATACCCTTAGCAAAAAATCATCATAGGACCGACCAAGTGTAGTATATTGCACATCACAGATCACAATAACACAAGCACATATCACAAATCAAGAACCATTTCAGAAATCATATCTTCACAAAGCTCTCAAGAACCATATCAGAAATCACATGCAGGAGAGTCAACAAGCCCAAAAACATATCAGGAGAGTAAACACAGGCCAACCACCCCTCAACAGATCACAAATTAAGATAGCACAGGCCAACTACGCCATCACATAACACATGCCAACTACGCCCTTAACAGAACACAATTTCAAATAATACAGGTCAACTACGTCATCAATAGATCACAAATCAAGATAGCACAGGTCAACTACGCCCTCAACAGATCAAAAATCAAGAGCACATGCCAACTGCGCCCAAAATCGAAGCAACAAACCCTAAAATTTTCACCTTTCTCATTACCAAACAGGAATGGGACAACCATGGGAAACCATATCCCAACCAATTTCCTGAACCAGTGATTCTTCTCCTCTGACCAATAGCATTTCTCAATCACAAGTTCTGGATCTAAGGTTTTATCCACCACGGCATTCATTGGATGAGTTGGCTTAGATCTAGCGATATCTAAGTCAATCTCTTCCAAGAATGGTATTTCTTCCACCACAGTATCCGATTCACCAAAAAATAGAAGAGTTCTTTCCATAATTCACAATATATAGAATTGGTAGAGGTCACGGGAGTGAACTAAGATGAATTTTGTAGGCGAAAAATAGGGTGGCGATTGAGAATCACCCATTGCAAAGGTCGAAGAAGAGAGGATAAGGTTCTAGGGTTTCAGGTTGCAAGAACGAGATGTTGGGATAAATGAGAGATTCTTCCAGATAGAGTGTGGAGTGTGATTAGGTAGGATTAGGATTATGTTAAGTATAGTATAGTTAAGGTTAAGTAATGGGCTGTTAGGGTTTTAATTAGGTTGGATAATTTTAGTTTAGTTAAAAATATTATGGGCCCATTAGTGGCAAATTTGCAAATAATAAAAATTATAAGGATAAAATGGAGAAAAAATGTAGTCCCAAAATAGAAAGTCAAAACGTAACAAACATTGGTAAACAAACCGAAATGGAAAAACGCAACAAACATTGGTGGACGGAGGGAATATTATATAAATAATACAAATATAACTATAAATATATATTTATCATTATAAACGTAACATAAGAATATTTTAATTGAATGATACATTAAGTTATTTAAATCAAATCTAATGTATATTATAATGAAAATTTATAAACTAAATATCAATCGCAAAAAATTATTCGAAACATATTTGAAATATGATTCGAATAACAAAATATTTAAAATATACAAATTGAAATTGTGATATTCGATTCGTTTATTTATATCAAACCTTAATATGTGTTTTCATGTCGGGTTTAGATTACCTGATAAGAACACGAAATTATCAGGTCGGGTTCGGGTCACCTAATAAAAAAATTTTATAATATACTAACTATTTATATTTTGAAGTAAATGTAATTTGTGATACATTTTTTCCAAAATATTTTGTATTTTTTAAAATGTAAAAATGAATATATTCTATGAATTTAAAAAATTATATTTTATTATATTTTATTATAATTTTATAATTTTTATATTGTTTTATTGTATAAATTTATTTTTTTTATCGTGTCAATAACGTGTCATGTCATTATCGTGTCGTTATCGTGTCGTGTCAACACAAAAGTTATCGTGTCGTGTCAACACAAAACTTTTCGTGTTCGTGTCAGGTTCAACAAAACCTTAACAGGTTGGGTTTGGGTTTGGGTTTGACTTTAACAGGTCAGGTTGTTATCAGTTCGACCTGATAATGACCCAACCCGCACGATTTGACACCCCTATTTCACATTTCTATAATAATAAAAATATATATATTTAACTTTAATTTAAACAATCTCAGCAATTGATTATAGATAGATTGAGACGTACGTCTATTTGTATTTATCACCCATCATATAAACATAACCTTGTGTGTGTGTATATATATATGTATATATATGAGTATATAATTATTTCGATATTTAAATAGTCATAACTTGTTCATATTAAATTTATCTTTTATATACTATCATATATCAAATTAAATATCTTTTCACGATATATATATATATATATAATTGTATGACAATAATCACTCTACAAAATTCTAAATGGGTAATAGGTAAAATTATCACTTTACATGATAACATGATAAATTTTTACAAATTAACTTTAATTAATAATTTAACTTTCACATTCCTAAAATAATGAAAAATATTTAAATTTAATTGAACCTATGCGTATTTTATTTATCACCCATAATATAAACATAACCCTATATATATGAGTATATAATTATTTCGATATTTAAATAGTCATAATGTTGGTCCCGGAAGAGCAAGGTTTGGTGTATGGGGGGGGG
>JAPKLX010000637.1:46702-69839 GCA_026898415.1 Leonotis leonurus
GTGTTTCGAAAGACCATCATCAACACTAATCTTTAGGGTTCCCAACACATAACTTGTTCATAGTAAATTTGCTTTTTATATATCATATATCAACTTAAAGATCTTTTCAAGATCTTTAATTTAAGGTGTATATTGTATATATTTTTCAAACGAAATAAAATATATTTGAGAAATAATATAATTATAGGTAAGAGAAAGTGGTTAGTTATTTATTTAACATGTACTATACAATGATTATCCGTGTATTCTTTTTGCAAAGGAAAATTAGTTAATAGTTAATATATTTAATTACTATTGTCATTCAAATTAAAGTTAATTACAAAATTGCCATTAAAATTGAAATGCTTCTTGTTTTATATATATATATATATAGATTGCAAATGTATAAAAGAAATAATTTATAATAAAAAAATATATTAGATAACTACAACTACAAGTAGGGGTGTACACAAGCCGAGACGAGCCATATACTACCAGTAAGCTTGAGCTTAATATCATACCTTAATACATGTATAAAAGAAATATTTTACAATACATCTAACTTTCTAACATAATTATATATATTTATATATATTATATGTATAAAAGAAATATTATAAATGTTTTATAAAAGAAATAATTTATACTTAATACATATAAAATAAGTTAGACAACTAGTAAACGAATACATATCGAGCCGCTCGAATCGAGCTACGCTCAAAATTGGAAAAAAATGGAGCCAAAACTCGAGCTCGGGTAAACGAATACATATCGAGCCGAATTCGAATCGAACTCGAGCTCCATATAAAAATTACTAGTCAAGCTCGAGCTCAATTTAAAGCTTGAATCGAGCTTCGAACTGAGCTCGATCCCATCCAAATCTTAATGACTCGAGCTCCAACCTGTAGGTATTCGGCTTGGCTCGGCTCGGCTCGGCTCGGCTCGGCTCGTATACCGCCGTACCTGCGAGAGAGGAGTAGGTCATGTTATCTATTTGTCCAAGGAGTACATCGAGAGAGAAAATCATGTAATCGACCTGTCCAATGACCGGACCGAGAGATCAATTTGTTCAAGAAATAGCATCAGAGTCAACTTTTCAAGGAGAAGTCTAATAAACTTATCCAGAAACATAACGATAGATCAACTTGTCTGAAAGTAGATCGATGAGTCAATCTATCTGCGAGATAAAGTGTTAACATGTCCAAAAGGGAGACTAGATGATTTGTGCTCATTTTATATCAACAACGAAGCTGCACACTAAGGTTGAAGTCATCAACCTACATTGAACCAATTGACCTGTCTCGTTGCCACATCAGATGACACGTTAGATGCCATGTAGGACGAATCTCAACGCCTAGAAATCCACTTAGCATAAAACAACTATATTAACATTTAATGTTATCATTTAATGCTGCAACAACTAATTTTTAAAAATGGATATTATAAATACTTACATCCGTTCCCCATAAATATTTAATTGATTTTTTGAAATGTTCTTAAAGTAATATTCTCATGCTAAAAACATAAAACTCTTTCTAAAAATATATCTATATCACAAAATCTGCCCATGTCTTTTTATGTAGAAAACACACAAAAACTGACCAGATTTTGTCAAATCGACGTTTTTCACGACGGTAGTTTATTTCGTTCAATACATACAGATTTGTTCTTGAAAAATAAGAGTTTAGAATTAGCAATACATTTTTCACTTTTTCAAACAAATGCACGAGATAATTATTTGTTTCTCTATCTCTCTTTCTCTCACAATCTTGCTTTTTCGTATATTTTTTAATTAATTTTAAAAAATCTCAATTAGGATGTAACATTTTTAAAATAATAATGTCTCTTTTTTTATATGATAAACATAATTTTATTGTTTTTCTCCTATTATAATTAATTTCAAAAAATATAACATTTCATCAATTATTAGAAAGAACGCACAAAACAATATGTAAACATGACTTTAATTAAAATTCCAGTTCACATTAAATTTTTCATATGTTTTATAAAATAAGTATTTTTTTCAAAATGGATTACATTAACATTAAATTATATAGCCGCGTCACGGAGGATTCGATAGCTTCATAGGCGAGATAAAGTCTGATAGCTTCCAGTCTGGCTACTGGTGCGAAGGTTTCATCAAAGTCAATGCCCTCTTCTTGGCAGTAACCTTTGGCAACCAGTCTAGCCTTGTTTCGAACAATTTCTCCTAGCTCGTCCTTCTTGTTCTTGAAGGCCCATTTAACACCAATGACACCTTGATGCCTAGAACGATCCACAAGTTCCCAAACTTGGTTTCTAGTGAATTCATTCAGTTCCTCTTGCATCGCGAAGACCCAGTTAACATCCTGAAGGGCTTCCTGAGCGTCTTTGGGTTCAATGTTGGAGAGATAGCAGCTGTGTAGAAAATTTTCATCACAAAATAGTGCAACATCTACTTTAATCATAAGTTGTTCTTCAGTGGTTGAGTCAGTAGGGGGTTCAACAGTTGCTAATGGCTGGACCATTTCTGCTTGAATCTGATTCCTCGTTTGAACTCCTCGTTGTAGACTTCCAATCACTGAGTCAGTAGGGTGATCTTCAACCCATCTTCTTCTTCTTCGCATGTCCTCTTCAGTGATAATCATGAGGTCCATCCTTTGACTAGGAGGTGGTGTAGTTACTGAAGGGCTCCTTTGAAATGGATTGAAATCTTCTTCAGTCTGAGGGATTATGCTTGTTCCCCCTTGATTGTTGGCTCTTACATATTCAGTTTGTTGAATTTCCTGCAAGATAGTTTTATCTGAACTGGCCAATATATTGTTAGTAGCAACAGTTATAGGAATATTGACTAGGTTAGGACTGTTACTCCCTGAAGTTGGTGATGGAATCTCAGTGGTGAGATTTTCAGTTTGTGTCTGTACTTCAGGTAGAATCTGAACGTCAATGAGTTCTTCAGATTGGATATCTTCTTCTCCATTGGTAAGATTTTCAGGTTCAGTATGAGGAGAAGGTCCAGTTTCAGGCGCTGTTTCAGACGTTGGAGTCCTATCTTCAGTTTCTGAAATTCTGACTTCAGTGGACTCATTTCCTTGATCCAATCTGACAGTTGTGTCTTCAGTGGGAGCATTCTCTTCATCATCATCTTCTAAGTTCCAGATGAGAATCTCCTTTGAATGTTGAACTGAAGGAGTTAGGTTCAGATTCTGAAGTCCCTTATTAATGACTTCAACTTGATTCATCATGTACTCAAAAATAGATTCATCAAAAATAACATGAGGTGTCATTTCCACTACAAGGCTATGCTTATTAAAAACTCTATAGGCAGCACTCTCCTCTGAGTATCCAAGGAAAAATCATGGATCTGCTTTGCCATCAAAAGTTTTTAATTGGGTTTTGCCATTGTTGTGAATATAACACTTACAACCAAAAGCACGAAAATATTTAAGAGTAGGCTTCCTGTCATTCCATAGCTTGTATGGGGTTTTGCCTTGGCGTTTGGTGAGAAGTGATCGATTCTGAGTGTGGCAAGCTGTGTTGATGGCTTCAGCCCAGAATTTCTTTAGAATTCCTGAACTGTGTAGCATTGCTCTTGCAGCTTCCTTTAGTGATCTGTTCCTTCTTTCTGCTACGCCATTTTGTTGTGGAGTTCTTGCAGCTGAAGTTTGATGTTCAATCCCCATTTGTGCACAGAATTCTGAAATCTTGGCATTGAGGAATTCAGTTCCTCTATCAGTGCGTATGGTGATGACATTTGTTGACTTCTGATTCTTTAGCTTTGTTAGTAGTTCTGGTATGCGCTTCATTGTCTCATTTTTCTTTCTTAGAAACACTATCCATGTGAATCGAGAGAAATCATCAGTAATAACAAGACAATATTTCCTATCATTTATACTGAGTGGAGTCACAGGTCCAAAAAGGTCCATGTGTAAGAGTTGAAGAATCTTCTCAGTGGATGGAGTTTCTTTGCTTTTGAATGAAGCTTTGATCTGCTTTCTAGTTTGGCATGATCCACAAACATGGTCTTTGTCGAAGATTAGGTTAGGCATCCCTCGAACTAGGCTGTGTCTTGCAAGTCTGTTGATGACTTTGAAGTTCAGGTGACTTAGCCTATTGTGCCATAACCAGCTTTGTTCTGAAGTGCTCTTTGAGACCAGGCATGTTTCAAGGGAGGTTGCTTTCTAGTCTGCTGCATAAATATTTCCAATCTTGAATCCTTTCATTACAGTGGTCTCATTAGTGAGCTTGTTAATCCTGCACTCATCAGAACTAAAAACAACATTAAAACCTTTATCACACAACTGACTTACTGAAAGTAAGTTGTGCTTCAGGCCAGAGACATAGGAAACATTATCAATTGAAACATTCCATATATTGAGAGTACCATATCCTTTAGTGAAACCTTTTGAGTTATCACCAAAGGTTACCTGAGGACCATTTTTCTCTATGTAGTTGGAGAGGGCTTCTTTCTAAAATGTCATGTGCCTTGAGCATCCACTGTCTATAATCCAGCTGGACTGCTCCTTTTGTGCACCTCTCCTTGGTCCTGAGTCCTGCAATTACTGAGTCTTAGGATCCAGTTTAGCACTAGACCCATCTTCAGTATGCATGACATGTTTTGGCACCCAATGTTGCCTTATGATGCGAATGTTAGATGTATCTTTTGTTTTTGACTTCTGAGAATCAGCTTTGACTTCTTTCTTTGGGGCATATTTCTTGCTTGCTTCAGGCTTAGTCTCAGCCTTGAAGTTTGCTTGTGTGTTTTGGCGTTTAGTCCAACGCCTTTAAGTGTGTACTGAATGCCTTGGTTCATAGTAAAGAACTGGGGGAGCATAGAAGTCAGAGTGATGTGAACTAGGGGATGAATTCCTACGTTCATATCTGTTGGAGTATGATTCCCAACGATGTGTTCTATGATTTTGTGAGTCATTGCTCCTGGGGGTTGAACCATATGAAGAGCAAGTACAGTGAGAGCACTTGTTTTTGTAGTAGCGTGGTTCAGGAGACTGAAAATATCTCCTAGTCTCATGCTTTTCAGTAGCATGTTGTCTATATGTTTGGCTTCTTTTGGTCTTTGGCTTTTCAGAAACCATAGGCTTGTCAGTTGCCTTAGGCTTCCTGAAAGCCTTCTTTTCAGTGACATGCTTAGGTTTTTCAGTAGCATGTGTCTCATTGGCAACATGTTCCTTTGCCTTATCAAGTGAAGTCTTTACTTGAGAATGTGTAACAACCTTACCTTTCAGTTTAGGTTGTTCCTTGTGCAGTGGCTTCTTTCCATTTGACTTAGAAGCACATTTGGATTTTTCAGTTTCAGTGGCATTCATATCTTCAGTGGAAGCCTTGTCAGTGGCTTTCACAAAAGATATGATTGGAAATGTGGGTTTAGGCACTTTTAGAAAAGGTACTTTAGCTTTGTCCTGATTAAAACCAAGACCTTTTCCTCGTGGTTGTTGAGACTCACTCAACATGTGATTAGTGTACCCAGATTTTGTCCAGGTTTCAACCTTTGTCTTGTAAAATTCTATCCTTTCAGATTGTAATTCATTTCTTTCAGTCAGTTCACGTATTTGTGAATCTTTGAACAATATCTCATTGTTCTTTGCGTCAAGGTCCTTTTTGAGATGAGACATCTCATGTGTTTCAATATCAGATAGGCTTTTTGACAGACTTGCAGTTTGTACAACATCCAGTTTGGATGTTAGATCATCATTCTCTTTCTTTATCAATAGAAAGATAGCTTGTAGATTTCTGAAATCTTCAGATAAAGATTCATAATCCTCCAGTGAGACAGTTGCCTCATCATCCATATTCTCTTCATCCTCAACTGAAGAATTTTCAGTCTTGGATATTTCAGTTGATGAGATTTCAGATAAGATCTGAACTTCTTGTTTTGATGCAGTGGATGTGGTGGATGGAATGGATGCATATGATGTTGAAAACTTGATTTTAGGATCAACATATCCTTCAGGCATGACATGTGCGTAAATTACCTGAGGGACAAACTCTCCATTCCCCATCAAGCAAAAGACTTCAGGTGACTCCTCTTCTTCAGTGGCAAAGAGTCCTAGATCTTCATCATCTGAAGAATCAGAGAAGTGTCTCTCATAGCTTGACTTGGAGGGTGTGTTGATTTGATCTGGATCATCATCTACCATCATAGCTTTTCTCTCAGCATTTCTTTGATCTCTTCTTAGCCTTAGTTCATCCCTTTCCTTCTTGCTTAGGTCGGGGTAGTCTGGCTTGAAGTGATCTGAAGCTCCACATTCATAGCAAACGCCTTTGCTATATTGAGGTCTTTCAGGCTTGGACTGAGTGGTCGTCGCGTCCTGATTTGATGTGGATGGTTCATTTGCTGAAGGTGTGCTTCTTCTTGCACGGTTGTCTCTGTGGAACTTTCTGAAGCGGCTATTCTTCAGATCTGCACGTTCAAAACGTTTTGCCATTAAAACGTATTGTTCCATCAGTTCAGCCTTAGTCATACCTTCGAGGTCTAGAGCCTCTGGCTTTGACTCCTTGGCTGGGCTTTTCTCTGCGTTGAAGGCAACGATGTCCTGTGATGAAGATGACACAGGGATGGTTTCTCTGATTGGATTTGAGATATCCAATATCTTCTGCCTTGTCTCATGACTCTTCAGTACGCTGAAGATGGCAGCAGTGGTGAGGGTGTTGAAGTCAGGACGCCCACTAATTTGAATTTGGTAGGACAACCATTCTTCTCTTCTAAGACACCAAACGATCTTCAGATTGATCTCTCGTTGAGTGTATTTGTCAGGCTTTAGTGCTCTGACGGATGTGAGTATTTGCATGAATCTGAGTTCCACCTCACTGATGGATTCTCCAGGAACCTGCAAAAATACATCATATTTCTGACACTCAAGAGTTAGTTTATTTTCTTTTATTTCCTCTGAATCCCGCGTACATTTGCTCGAGAGTTTCCCACATCTCTCTAGCTGTTTCACAGTGTTGGATGTGCACTAACATTGGCCTTTCGAGCGTTCCTGAGATGATATGCTTAGCATAATCATCTAGTCCACCGATTTTCTTCTCATCAGCTGTGTACTCGTTCAGTGGCTTGAACTCTGATCCTGGATCTCTTGTTCCAGTGATTTCTTGAGGAAATGTCTTGAAGATCTTTATGGGTCCTGTGGTGATTACTTGCCACATCATGACATGATGTGTCTTCAGGAAAGAAGACACCCTGTATTTCCAGTAATCATAGTCCTCTGCAGAGAACATGGGTAATCTGAGAGTATTCTCCATTGAAAACGTTAGATAGAATGCAAATGAGTTTTTCTGAAAGATCTATTTAAAAACCTTGGGTCTAAGAAACAGTGGTGATTAAACACACTGCTCTGATACCACTTGTTGGTCCCGAAATGAGTGATCTGAGTGTATGGGGGGGGGATACACCAGTCAGATTTTTCAAGTTAAAAACTTTTGTGTCTCCTGTACCGAAGGGAGGTGTTTCAGTGAGAGAGATGAACTTTCAGATAGGAATCCTTCAGTCTACACTGAGTGTTTGACTGATGGACTAATATCTTAAGTGTGCGGAATGTGGTGGCTTTAAATCTTTAACTCGTTTGTTTCAGAAATACTTAATGCAATGTTTCTCTTTTCAATTAATCAATATTCAGTTGATGTGAGATAAAGAATATGGAATACTGAAATTAAATGAGAGAGAGAGACAGGATTTGGTTTGCGTGGTTCGGAGATAAAAACTCCTACGTCCACGAGTACTCGATGTTAGTCGAGGGTTTTCAACTTAATGGAGATGAAATAGTTCTTACAGTGATCAACCACGGTGGGTTAGATATACAGATTTATCTGATCACTTCTAGCTTTGAAATTAATCTAATGCTAAACTATTCTTCGGTTACAAACTGATTGCTAAGAACACTAAGAGATAGAATTTGAATGCTTTGGTGTTCTGGACTGAAAGCTTGAAAGCTTGAGAGCGATGATAGCAATAGTGAGTTGATAGCAGGGGTAACCGGTATCTTGAAGCGTTGAAACAGCGGGATGTATATAGTGCTCTCTCAAAGATATAGCCGTTGTGAGATAGAGCTTTAATTTGAATTCTTCCCGTTGGAGTCTTCGTCCTTTTTGCCATTTTTGGTGTCTGCAGAAAGATTGTGTTTACCTACTGAGATTTTTGCCATAAAAGGAAATACCTACGAACTAGGCTAACACTCAGTGGAAACTTCAGTTTTGGGCTTCAGTGCAGAACTTCAGTGGAGAGCTTCAGTGAGGGCTTTCAGTACTGAACTTCAGTATGGCAAAGACTTAGCTTCTAACTTCAACTTCAAAACTTCAGGACAGACTTCAGTGGAGAAGGTCCTTCAGTTTTGGGATAACTTGAATCTTTAGTGGAGATGTCCTTCAGTGTACCTGAAAAAATTAGAACTCCCTAACATATGAGTTCTTAGACAAAACATTAAGATTCAGTATTGGTGTCACGCCCGCCCTCCGCTATGGATAGCGAAGTCGGGGGAAACCGTGACTTGGGAAGGGATTAAAGAAACCGGTATAGAGATGGGGCAATGGAACATAGACTAAACTAAACATCAATCTCATAACTGGGCGAATAATTCATCATATATGAATAGCAAGAAGGGACTTGAGTCTTATGCTCAATACATAAGAACTTATCATGAAGGAAATTTGAGTCTTTAGGTTTATTACACAAAAACCTCATACTGGCAGCGGAAAGTTACTCGGATCGCTAAAAGCTCTACATGTGTGAAGACATGTAGAACCCCCAAGAGTCAATTAATAAGAGATCGACAAAAAGCCCGAATGTAGCACTCCTCCTTCATCATCGCTCAACCTGCACATTTATAAATATATGCAGGACTGAGTACAAATTGTACTCAGTAGACACATGCCAAAATCGCACACATACAAATATAATTGTCATGCCATTGTAAGTGAATCATAGGGATTTTGTCTCTAAAGAACCTATGTTCACTAAAATCCTTTTGTGAAATCTTAAAGTTCGATCATGATCTAAGTTCTTTAGTAATCTACCATATCTGTAACTTCTTCTTCTTTGTGTCGGGAAGGTGGCCACCTTCCACGAACACCTTGACCGGCCAACCCGCTCGATGACTCACGGTCACTTTAACCGGCCAACCCGCTCGATGACTCACGGTTACCTTATGTACACTAGTCCTAGTAGGATAGCTATCCAACCGGGACCCGAATTCGATTCTTTTAACTTCACTGAGCAGATAGGTATCATACGAAAATCATAAACACTTTATGGCAGACAATACTTGAAACATATTTTCAGTTCAAATGCTTTTTGAAATGAAACATAAACTGATACAACACACATAATTTTAGTTGTATAAGAAAGCCTACTTGAATGGTCTTGATTGGTGTTTGCCTTGTTCTCGTGATGCGGATCCGACCTCTCGTCGAAACCTTTCATATGAATCTCGGGTGAGATATATATTACTCGAGTATATCAAATAAATTCTAAGTGCAAGGAATTACTATCCTTGGTTTTTATAAGGGTTTGGTCTCGATCCTTAAAGATCGACTAGTACATGAGTCTAGGAGCTGTATTTCTAGATAAGTCATTCGATGATTTCTAAGTCACGGTATAGCTCGAGGATTTACTATACCCGAATAAATAGATATTGGGTAATATAGCTAAAGACATTCCTAATTTGATATCTTGCTTCTTAACTTGAAGCAATTAATTATTTAACTGCTATCATAGGCATGGTTTATAATTTAATCATTTCTTATGATTAAATTCTAATTGATACATTAGGTCCTACTAATATATCTCTAATTTAATATATTGATTCTTAAGTCAAAATATCTATAAGTCTTTCATAGGTTAAGATAACTGAGCTAATACATATCTCGTAGTATGACTCACAATTAATTCAATTCTGAAGATTACATTCTAGTGAACCAATTATAAATTAATTATCTAAATTAATTAATATTCTACTTCTTGGGCTTGGTCTAAATAAATAGATAAATTCCATCTAATAGAATTATTCGTAATCCGTCCACATGATTCATTTAATCCACGACACAAATTGGTTTAACCCATTTGATTAATTTAAGTAGCCCAAATCTTTAAATCAATTGGTCCATTATTTTCCTAGTTAGGCTTGGCCCAAATTATTTACGTGAAGCCCAGTAACTTTAAGTTGGCCCATACCTAACTATCTCTAGATTCATACTTAGAAAATTTCCATCCCCTTCTCTCGCTGTCTCTCGTCTGCGAGCTGTCCTTCCTCTCGCTGTCTCTCCTTCACTCTTTCTCTCGCTGTCTCTAACAGGTAGTAGCTTCCATCATACGATCTGCCCTAGCACTCAGCAGCGAGCTGCTCTTCGCTAAGACAGCAGCGAGTTGCTCCCGCTTCCACTATCTGTTCCATACCAACAGAAAGTGTTCACGCCGCTTGTCACTATCTGTTTTCACCAACAGATAGTATGCACCACATCACTATCTGTTCTCACCAACAGATAGTGAACATCACTATCTGCTCTTACCAACAGATAGTAAACATCACTATCTGTTCTCACCAACAGATAGTGAACATCACTATCTGTTCTCACCAACAGATAGTGAACATCACTATCTGTTCTCACCAAAAGATAGTACACATCACTATCTGTTTTTACCAAAAGATAGTGAACATCACTATCTGTTCTCACCAACAGATAGTGAACATCACTATCTGTTCTCACCCCTTTCTTTCACTATCTGCTCTCGCCTTCTGGTTTCACTATCTGCTTCACGCCTTCTGTTCTCACGATCTGCTTCTCGCCTTCTGGTTTCACTATCTGCTTCACGCCTTCTGTTCTCACGATCTGCTTCTCGCCTTCTGGTTTCACTATCTGCTTCACGCCTTCTGTTCTCACGATCTGCTTCTCGCCTTCTGGTTTCACTCTCCCTTCTCACTTTCTGTCTCTCCTATTTTTATTGCATCTAAATTCTCTTCTCTTACTTTCGATTAATTAAAACTTTAGCTAGGAGTCAAGATATTATTTTCTTTTTTTTTTTTGGTTTTCAGTTTGATTATGATCTAATGATTTCCTTGCTCGTCAATTTCATGAAATACTTGAGTCTTATGAGTGTTCTATATTTTCAGGTTGGTTTCGGTTGGCTCGGGGTGGTTTCGAGGTAGTTTGGAACTGTCCGAAGCAGTTCGGAGCTCGTTTGAAGTAGTTCGGAGCTGTCCGAGGTTGCTCGGAGTGGTTCGGGACCATTCGGAGCTTGCTCAAAGTGATTCGGGGCGGTTCGAGGCTGCTTCGAGGGAGCTCACGGCTGGTGCAACAGCCGTGCACTACCCCTTCCTTAATCAAGGTAATTTCTCTTATTTCTCCTTCTTTTATTAAGCAGATTTAGGATACGTCGCATATCAATATTCATCTAAGACTTAGATGTGTTCTATTTCTATGTAAGTGACATGCTCTCTATGTTCAAAACTACAGCACCTAAATTCAGAGTTTAGCATTCTAAGTTCAAAACCAGTTCCTATATTCATGGTCTAAGCTTCTAAGTTCATGCTAAAAATCTGTTGAACATAATCTGTAGCTTTAAATCTTACCTCAAAGCTGTCTCTATTTCTCTTCCCCGATTCTTCTTCAGATTCCAATTCGGCAGCACTTCGTGTGAGTGATATTTGGGTGTGGTTTGGGTCTAAGAATTTTACTCTTTATATAGAGGATTGAACCTCCATTCTCTACTAACTTTCTGTACTTGCTTAACCTATTAAACTTGCAGGTCATGGTGATTGGTGGAACTTGAAGAGTCACTGTGCAGCTAGGATTAGTAGGGGCAGACTGCTTACTTACTACTGTTGTTACACGCTAATGTCTTGCTTAGAATCTGATTATGGGGATTATGGGGAATCTAAACCGTTTGCACGCTTGCTTTGATTTGCGGGTTACTGTTCATTGGCCTATTTATCTATTGTAATTACACGTGGACTGCTTTATGTATGTCTATATACATATTATATCTTAGTTGAAGTCTGTGTGTCCTACTCTAAATCTATATATATTACATATATTTTTATAATCATAGTACATCTTTATTTTCCTATATGTATAACCGTCTATCACATAAATCACTATTAATTATACTTCTTATTTTAAACGATAATTATCTGATAAATCCTACTTCTCATTTTTACAAACAAGTAATTGTACTAATCTAATACTAATACGTGCACTAATCCCATTAGGCATTAATCACTCTCAATGGACCTCCTCGTAATGAAATCGGATTAAGTGATGTCATTAATTATTAAATTACTACAGGTGTTTGTTATTCTCAAACTATTATCCAAATTTGGTTTCGTAAATTTAATTCAAGTACGAGAAATCTGAGAAATTGTTGAGCTTAGAAAATTTATTTAGGATTAAACGACGGGTTATTACAATTGGTCTTATAACATCTTTTCAGGGGAGGTATTGGAATCTGAATCAAAACGCTTAATAAATATTTCCCAACATTCTATATTACTTTTTTTTAGAAGGGAGAGAATATATGTTAGAATAGAAAATTGGATTTATAATTTGAACTATACCATAATTTTATTTTTTTGAGAATAACAAGATTTTTTGTTACTCGCTGAAATATTCATGGTTACGAACCGTTCGTAACCGAACCGTCGGTTTAAGGTTTTAAGAATTTGGAATCAAAACCGAATCGTTATCACGGTGGTTCACGCTTCGAAACCGAACCGTGTAGGACGGTTTCTATTTTGGTTCATAATCGCCAATTACGAATTCAAATCATCCAAAAAATTAATACTAAAATATTTAAAATTTTGAAAGTTTTAATTATTTTAATTACACACCAATGCATATCATTATTAAATTCTATATCACATAATTAACTTTTTAATGTGATACTAGAATAACTATGTAAATATCTATATTTATTTAATATTAATTATATAGAATATGCATATAATTATATATTAATAATATGTTAATAATAAAATAAAATAAAAATGTATTATGTGTTATCTCATGAATATATTAATTGAATAACACATTAAATATAAATAAATTAATGAAATAAAATAAAATAAAAAGTTAATATACGTAAATATAACACTATAAGATGAACACTAATAAAAAGTTCATTATTTTGATTTTTAATATTAGTGTTTAATTATATTTAATTATTAATATATTCATAAGTTTTAATGTGTTATTATGAATTATAAAAAATTAATTATGAAAATGATTTTTTATAATATAAGAATAAATTGAATTAAGTAATAAAATTGAGATACATTTCCAAATCAACGGTTATAGTTCTGAATTTTTTAAACTGTAATCGAACTGTCATCTACACAGTTTTACGATTCAAAATTGAAGTGTCAAATACAATTACCGTTTTCAAAATCTTTAATTACAGTTCGATTCGAGCAGTTCGAGTTCTTTTAAACACCTATAATGTAGAGTTTTGGAAATTAAGATATTTAACCTAGAAGAAAAAAAACGAGTGAACATGCCTATATAAAAATTTGGGAGAAAATGAATAATACCCTTTTTGAAATAATAGATGTTAAAAATACCCAAAACCTTAAGATGCATGTCAAAAATGCCCATTTTCTTTTAAAATTCCAAATAATCTATCATAGTCAACCTTTATTTCTGTAAAAGTAACAGAATCTCTGCAAAAGTAAAATTTATTTCTTTTATGTTAATATTTTATTAAAAAAAAGTGAATATTTGAAGTTTTCTAGGCGTGGACCGCCCTTTTTTCTCCACTCTTTTTTTCAGATTCTATCTTCCCCTCTCTTCCTCTCCCTCCCTGTACCGGCGGCATTTCTTCCTCCACATTGTTTCCTCACTCTCTTTCCCTCACTGTCTATCTTTATCTCTATCTCTCCCCTGGACCGATTGCGCTGGAATTCAAGTGTTATTGCACCGGTGGAAGGTGTGGCTGGAATTGGAGGTGATATCTTGGACCGGTGGAGGCTGAAGATCGTCGGAGAGCAATGGGGGACAGCGAGGAAGATATTCCACGCCAAATTCAAGTATAAAATCACTCCCTGAGCATGTTGGTATGCGGACCGGTGGTAAAATATGAATGAACCGGCCGGCACTATGCCCACCGGTCCATCCTTGAAACGAACAATTTTACCACCGGTCCATCTTGTTTATGGATACATGTATTTTTCTTATATTTTTAGTGATATAAAAATAATTTTTACATGCATGTATATTGAATTTTGGTAATTTCAGTTTATATTATGATGTATTGAATTGCATTGTTCGAATTATGAATGTTTAGGACTGGAATATATGATATTTGGATTTAGAAAAATATGTAGATCACACGCACACATGGACCGGTGGAGAAAGTGTGATGGACCGCTGGTGCTTGAACAACAAACCCAGCGGTCCATCAAGGTTTTACCACCGGTCCATCATCTATTTTTATGATATAATTATTTTTGTTGCATTTATGTGAAAATTATGTTCAATATGCATGTGATTTTGTGATTTACGTAATTAATTGTGAGAATTATGATTGTTTTAATTAAACTAGTACCATGAAAAATAAAATTCACAAATAATGTAATTTATTTTATGGAGATAATAAATTTAATACATATTTACGTTAAATATAAAAATAACATCAATATAAAATTGATATTTGTAGATAATTATCATTCTTCTCTTTCCAAAATATTTGATGTTGGTAAATAATTATACGCGTGACTATTGATGTAGTATAAAAAAAACTTCAAACTATACCATATTATATAAATATTATATGTGTCCAATTAAATAATTATCATTCTTCTCTTTCCAAAATATTTGATGTTGGTAAATAATTATACACGTGACTATTGATGTAGTATAAAAAAAATTTCAAACTATACCATATTATATAAATATTATATGTGTCCAATTAAATTACTCCTGCCAAAATAAACACCTGCCAAATATCTAAATGTGAGCCACTCATTTGCTTGTATGGCTCCATGCCCAGACATTAACAATACCATTGATAATTATACGAAATATATAGGTGGACATGACAAAGATCGTATGCTATGTGATTAGCAAATAGTTCAATCATATTAGTGCACCACTAATTAATCATATGAAGAAGGAGAAAATTGGGTTGAGGATTCCCAATGTCGAGAAATTCAAAAGTGAAATCAAATTATATTACACTCCACTTCTCCATTAATTTATACTCATTTAGTTAATAAAATAATCTTTAACATACATCTTGGACGCGCATGACATTGATTTTTGTATATATCGTTTATAGTCCTCAACAATTAGTGGAAAACATAAATTTGGTGAAGAGAATCATTAGTTGAGTCATGAAATCTTTAACTTCATTTTAAATAATTTCTCCACAAAATAACTGATTGGAAAACATTTTTGACATGAAAAGGCATTTCCAAAAAACTAATTAAAAATTGTAACTTAATAACTGCTGAATAACGGTTAATGTATTTTCTTTTTGGATATAGATAGATTATTAGAATTTTGATTTATATGATTTAATTTTAATTTAATTTGATGTTATATGAACTGATTGAAATTATTTGTATTCACTGAATGTTGAAGGAGTCGGCCCAACCTTGGTATCGAAGACCTAACTCTATTAATTGGAAATGTAAACCCAACACTTACTATAAGATAGGTATCGTAGATGAAATTAGGTCTAGACTACTGCAATTAGGTGGGAACGAGCTTGTTCTAAGATTTCAACATGGGCCGTTTGGTCATTTCTTTAGTTGGGGTCCAGGTAACCTATCATGTCCAGCTTTGCACAGTAGGGGTGGGATTTGGTTCCACATCTGCGGGGGTGATATTGAGTACACTCTAGGTGATCATGCACTGATCACTGGGTTGAGATTCGGACCCTCTAATTTTGATAGTACATACCCGCACAATCCTACTCTGTCGTCCTTCTTTATGTCTGCCTGCAATGGCATTCAGATGAGTGTTGCTGATCTCCTATCACGTTTTTCTAATTCCCGTAGCAGCATACATGATCCTGATGGAGAGATCCATTTTCGCACTGCCCTTGTCCTCATGGCCTACGTCTTCGTATTTGGCCATGATTCACAAAAACCTATTTTCCCGTGGCTATGGTCTTTGGTGGAGGACCTAGACACCTTTTATAATTTTCCTTGGGGCGCATACTCTTATAAAATTCATAGGAATTATATTAGGAAAATTCCCGACAATCCAAAATATCATTTCTATAGCCCGGCTTGGGCAGTGATGGTGTGGGGCTTAGAGGTCATCCCGGGATTCGAGGCGTTCGCTGGTAGGCAACGGGACATCCCTTCACCATATCCCTGATGTCTCAGATGGAATTTTCAGAAGAATCTAAACGGGACAGTGGAGCAGCTCTATGAGTGTTTTGACACTGAGGTTAGTTTTATGTTCATTTACAATCATTATCTAATTATTTATTATCATTATGATAAGATTGTATTAATATTTTTCTTCAATTTGTAGGCTTACAATATATCTAATCTAATTGCCGACGAGGAGGAGGAGAGTCTTGCATATTACCTCTCCAAAATTTGTGAGTCCCCCCTTGATGTTCAGTACATGCCTCTGATTAATCCCCTTACCCGGGGGGCATGACAGCGGAGCATCGTGCACCGAGGCATAGAGTGCCACCTGTCGTAGCTCAGCCTATTAGCAGTCGGCGAGCCACGAGGAACGTGGAGCCCTTACATGTAGATGAGTCGGAGCCGGATGACTCATCTTATCACGGCTCTCATCCTGAGGCCGAGTGTCCTCCACCCGAGCCATAGACAGAGCGTCAGCAACGACGGCGCAGAGACACGGGGAAGCATGCTAGGGTGCCGATGCCCGACTCAGCGTCTAGCAGCAGCGGTGGCAGGAGAGAGCGTGCGCTGACTGCCATGGAGACACGTATTATTGAGAGGCAGGAGCAGGCCGAGGCACGCATGCTAGAGAAGTATGCCGAGATTGAGACACGCATGACCGAGATGAAGGCAGAGATCATTCAGAGTCATGACAACCTAAAGAATACCATCAAGAAATGGATGAGCGAGCTATTAGGAGCCATCCGCTGTGGTCTGAGCCGTCATAGTCAGTCGATCCTTCATACCCGTGGGCAGGCCCCCCCTATGCCTCAGTCAGCTCGTCCTTCCATGCAGTCAGCTCGGCCTTCTGATTTTCAGGCCTCGAGCCCTCCACCTGGTGCACGACCAGATTTTCGGCCTTCTAGCAGTGGTCCTCGACACTCCGTGTCTGACATGCCGCGTTTCCAGGCACCATTTGTGACCACACGTCATTCTTCAGCTGATACTTCATCTGTAAGTTATTTTGTCATTTAATAATTATAATCAGATTGTTTTAAGATAAAACTAATAATTGTTTAAATTTATTTTTTTGTAGATGCCATGGCCATTTGACCCGCAACCAGTCCATGTGGCACATGATGAGCATTTTTCGGCGGAGTTTGACGGTCAGTTTCGTCAAGAGCCACGAGCTGCATATGTACCGAAGGATGCACCAGATACCGTAGGGGAAGAAATATTGGAGAGGTACAATGCATTTATGAAGAAACCATCAGGCGACTATACTACAGTTTCTGAGACCGGTTTCCAACTCAGAGTTAATGACTTCAAGCTGATGCTTCATATGCAGGCCGATTTTTTCACTGAGGTAATTGTTTTAATATCAAATATGATTTGAGTTAAAATTGAATTAATGTTACTAAATTAAGATTGTATTTTGCAAACCATAGACTTGTATATGATGAGTCTACAGTCCAGGCTGATGCAAAAGGATAGCGTACTCCCTTCGCACACCGAAGGACGCACTGTTATCTGCAGATGTGATTTCTTTGTAAGTATTTATAATGCTTTTTAGTACGCACGAATAAGTTCTTCACATGTGAAATGACTGTAATTATATTTTGCATCATGTCTTTAAGCATCGACTGGAGTCGGATTGGAAAGCATACATGGAGAGTGCCGATGCACTGCAGTTGCCAGGATTGGAGGTGAGAGTGGCATACATGCAACAGAACTATAAGCCTCACGACTCTTTGCGTGATATTATTCACGCACGTGGAATGGGATCAACAATCATACATTGGTTTAACGCTACAACGGTATGTTTTTTAATAATAAGCAATTATATGAATTATATTTGATTAGTTGTTATTGTGTTATTTTTGTATGTAATTATATGTTATTATATGAATTATATGTAATTATGTGAATTATATTTAATTATATGCAATTATATGTTATTATATAAATTATATGTTATTATGTGAATTCTATGTAATTATATTTAATTATATGTGTTGGTCCCGAAAGAGCTAGATTGGTGTATGAATACACCAATTCAAAACTTTTTAGGTTTTCTTGTTCAAAACTTAAGTATAAGGTTTAGCACACTTAGTAACTAAGATAGCTAAGATTAGTAAAACAAATCTTCTTGTTAAGAAGGTTAAGTCTTACTCAAATAATACCTTATGTGTGAATAACAATAATCAAGAGTGATAAACACAGATTTAAACTTGATTAAAGTTGTGTGCGGAATATGGTGGTTAATGTTCTTTTTAAAGTGAAAAACGTTTTCTTTAGTCAATCTTTTAACACAACCAAGTTAATGCAAGAGAATGAAGGGTATGATAATCAAGAGAAACAGAAAGTAAGAACACGAAGAATTTAACGTGGTTCGTGATAAACTTTCCCTACGTCCACGGCTCGATCAAACTAGATCGAAATCAACTATGTCTCCTTTCTTTTTACTCGTTGAGTACGAGCCTCAAGTTTTATCAAAACTAGATAACAACTTGAGATTACACTTCTTAGATTGAAGAACTACAATCTAAATCTTACAACTTTTGGATCAAATCCTAACTTGGGTTTTGGTAAACAACAAATTTCCAGAAACTATCTTCAAAAGAATAATAAAGCACTCAGAGAATTCTGGAGCTTGAAGGAGCGCTTTTAGAGCTTTGAATATTTGAAGATATTTGAGCAGAGTTTGAGCTTTGTAAACGTGAATTCTCGTACTCGTTCCTGGAGGTGAAGGTGGTATTTATAGCCTCTTTGAAGAAAACTATCCGTTGGAGAAGAAGATGTCCTTCTTCATCGCATTAATGACTGCATTAAATGCATGGCAGTGTTGTTGAAGCACGCGCTGTCAAATGAGAATGGTTACCACCTTTCACGAGATTTCCCAATGTGTTGCCATACTGGGAATGATACTTAGTACATGAATTTTGATTTTCTTGTACTTCATTCCTTAAAGTATGTTGTTGATGTGACAATACATGGAGTGGTTGACTTGTGACAAATTTAGGTATGTCGGCAGTCCACCGTAGTAATGGTGTGGATTACAACAGCTCGCTGTCATTAGACAGATGCATATTGTTTCCTACAATATCTTTGAGACGAGCTGTCCACACTTTGTTAATTGGTTTGATTCCAAATTAACATATACTTCTTGATCTTGACCTTTGGAGAAGCTTGAGTGAACAGATCGATTTTGAGATTACGATCTGTTGTCCATAAGTCTCGCTGTTCCATAAACTCTTAGCTGTTCCATGAACTCTAGCTGCTCCATGAACTCTAGGTGTTTCATGAACAGGTGTATCATTTCCTACGATATTTGTCTCTAGTTGTTTACTTTATCTCGCTATTATTGTAGACAATTAGTCTCTCGTTGTTCTTTGTAGACAAGTATGTTGTCTCATTGTTCTTAGCGATCTGTTGTAGTGCAGCTCGCTGTTCTCCAAGACTTCCCTATTCAGCTAGATAGAAATAGATCACTATAAGAAAGTTTGTAAATTAAAACTTTCTTTTACACTTTTGATCATGTAAAAATCTAATCGAGAAGAAATCTAAAACCAACATAAGGCAGAAGACAACGAGTTGTTAAATTGTGAACAGATCAAAACATCGATCTGTTTCCAAGTTTAACATGCCATCATTACAATGAGATTTAGGCCTTAAGGAGAGGTAATTGATGAGTCCAGGAAAGCTCAAGAAGAATAATACAGATAGGAAAAATTATCACAATCTACTTCCTTTAAATACAAGTTGTTCCTTAATAGATAACATCAATTCCTTGATTTAAGAAATCATATTTTAAACTAAGTGTTGTTTCGAATAACATTATCAAAACCAATATAACATTGTAGGGTTCCCAACAATTTCCCCCTTTTTGATGATGTCGAAACCAACACTTTACAATTTTTAACCAAGTATGATAATGGCAGTTAGATGAATATGCAATAATATTAAAGCATTAGATAACACAAAACATTGCCTGGACAACAAGATGTTGTCATCAGGTTGTTTTTGGATCAAAAGATGTTTATCATTTTCATTCACTTGTTTAGATGTTACAGATTGAAATACAAAAAGGACAGCGAGCTGTACAATTGCAAAATGAAGGAAAAGTAAACATCATTGTTGTGGAGCTTGGCTTTGATCAGCAGTTTGTTTCCTTGATTGTTCAGCCATTCGCGCTCTCCTCGCTTCAACCATCTCCCTCCTCCTCAACTCCGAGGGAACACCAAAACTGGCATATATGCCATTGAATACCCTTCTGTAGTCTTTATTGTTGAGATCAATTGGGTATCCCATGGCTTTTGCAGAGTGATTAATGTGATTGAGAATAGCGGTGTGATCCACTTCTGTTGGGTACAGAATGGTAGTCTTTTTCGGAGCAGTCAGAGGATGATTGTGCATTGCAGACTGTCTGTGTAGATATTCCACGAAAGTTTGATTTTTATGTTTCTTGAGAAAGTCTCTGAACAGCTCATCCACATCTCCTCCTTGCATATCTTCATCCATCAGATAGTAGTGTTCCACTACAAATTCTTTTATCAATTGATTCCATCTCGCTGCTTTCTTTGCGTGCAGCCAAGTGAGATTCTGAGCATCCTTAAGTTGATATTTTTCAAAAAATTTGAATACCGGATTTGTTGGCTCCTCAACATCTTCCTCTGGTGTCTCCTCCTCCATCTCCTCCTTTTGTTGCCTCGTCCTTTCCGCAACAAATAGATCCCTAAAGTCAGGATTCTCTATCTGTTCTGCTTTATATCCAGCGAGAAACATTTCTTCCGTAAGGTCGTCTTCTATGACTACCTTCTTTCCTTTCTTAGCAGCAAGAGTTGCAGTATCCTCCTTCCTTCTCTCCTTCTCTTCATTTTCTTTTTGTAATTGTTTAGCCTCTGCTGCCTGTTTGGGATTCATCTTCTTTGATTTTCTTTTGGGAACAGCAGCAGCAGGGTTCTTCTTTTGTGAGACAGAGGGCTGTCTCTTCTGTTCTTCCCCCTTTTCGACATCATCAAACTCCTTAGAGATGATGAGCTTAAGGGAGGCAATTTCCTCAGCCATGTCCTTGAACTTTTTGTCCATTTCTTCTTTGTAGTGCAGAATAGAAGAAATATTGGCATTTACTTCATGAAATTGTTTGGCAGATGAAGTGGCTAAATTCTTGTTTTCCATGGACAGTTCGCTGTCTTTGACCTTCATGTCAATGAGTGTTCTGTTGAATTTGAAGATCTCTTGGCCAGACGCAAAATCTGCTTTGTCAAGCGTCTCTTTTAGCAGAGGCTGTAGAACAGCAGGTAGAGATGAGTTAAGCACAGCTGGTAGTTTCTTTTCGAGCACAGATGGAAGTGTTGTGTTTTCCATGTCTTCCAATTGTTTCTCCACTTCCTTCTTCACTTCAGCGACCATCTTCCTTCCTGCCTCCATCATCTTTCCTTCAAATTTATCAGCTTCGGCCTGGAAGTTAGACATCTTGTTTTCGGTCTCTTTCTTGAATCCATCAAAGACTTCTCTATCGCTATCCAATACTTTGTGCAGATCATGGGATAGAGAAGTGTGAGCTTTTTCAAAATTTGCCTCGGCCATCCTTATTGTTGTTTCTGCAGCTGTTTTGACGAAATTTGCTAAGGCAGCAGATCGATCGTTGATTCGAGCGTGAATTAGATTGTTGATCTGCTCCTTTGTCAAAACTGGATCAACAGTTTGCATCAGCAGATCGTCCAGACTAAAGCGCTGATAGGCAACGGGTGCAGTTGCCTGGGTAAAAATTTCTTCAACCACTTCGTCCTCTGTTACTTCCTTCCCTTCCTTCATTGGTTCCTTACTTTCTTCATTCTTTTCAACAATAAGTTCAGCATCGATCTGTTCATCCTTCAAGTCCTCAGCGAGCTGTGCTGTGGAGATCTCAACTGCTGGAGAGTGTTGGGCAACAGATGGGTCGGCAAAGGTGAATGCTGCATCAAAGTCCCCAGAGGTCAGATCGACTGCATTTAGAAACAAGTCTTGCTCGTTCACGTAGTACGGAGCAAGATCTATCTTAAGAGCTGCTGCTTCCTCTTTCATCTTCGTCAAGACATATGTTCGAAAGAATTGTCTAGCGTCTGGAATGTCGAGAAAACCAAAGTATGTCATTAGCTTGTTCTCCTCCACCTTAAGATCAATAATTGTGAACAGCATCAAGATTGCCTCCAATATATAGAATTTGCTATCTCGAATGTCGAGATAGACTTGGAATCTTTTGGCCATGTCAAGGGCAGTGGGAGTAAGTTCAATTCCAGGCAGGCTCTTCAGAATTGAATCTATAACTGCTTCCTTCATCCCTTCGTAAATCATGTGAGCCCCAACCAATCGTTCGGTGAGATCATCAGCGGGCTGTTCATGAATATTGACTGCAACATCTGCTTCATCAATGTTGATAACCGGCACAGCAACATTGGAGGTAGCCTCCAACTCATTTATCAATTTGCGAGCCATTGGTTTGGATTTTTCTTTCACTGCCACTTTCTTTGCTCCCTTCTTTTCTGTTTTCTTCTTCTCCACAACAGGAGATGATTCCTTTGCAGTTTTTCTTTTCTTCTTCTCAGCAGCGGGCTGTGCTCCCCCAGCTGCTTTTCGCTTCGTATGTTCAGCAGCTGCCTGTGTTGCTGCAGCTTCTCCAATTGTTCTTGGTTTCTTGACTGGCATGACCCAATCATCATTTGATTTCCCAACTTCGATCATTGCTTTTCGAATTTTGTCATCAGTCACCTTCACGAATATTTGAGCTGCTATTCCCAAAGACATCTCCACCTGATGTCTGGATTTTGGTACAATCAATTCCTAGTCGAACTCTATGGCCTTGTGCCATTTGTCCTTGTTATATACCCCGT
>JAPKLX010000230.1:0-38930 GCA_026898415.1 Leonotis leonurus
AGAGTGATGGAGCGAGGTAGAAACGCAAAGAGACTACCGAGGGAGAATGGATTTTCGGAGAGGCGACCAAGAGGGGGAGAGAAGTGCCTAGAGAAGTGGATTGCTGAGGGATGGAGTGGAAGTTTCGAGAGAGAGCGGGGAGAAGGCGAGGGGTCGGGTCGGCTGCTGAATGAGTTAGGGATAGAGTAGGGTTAGGGTCTGTATTGATTTTTTGCCTTATGGGCTTGATCAGAAAATGGGCCAATTTTTTTAATTAATTCGAATGGGTCAAGCTACTAAATTCAAATACTGCCTAAAATTGAATAACATCTGATTTTATTGGGCTCAAAGTTTAAATTTGTTTGGGTTATGTTGATGGATTTTGAAAATTAAATATTAGGATTTGGGATGAAATAGTAAATAGGTTTGATTCTAGCGTTATATTATTGATTTGGATAGTTCGATTCCAATGTTGTTAAGTCAAAAAATATTAAAGAGTATTAATTAAGTATGTTATTGCTAGTTCAAGTTGATCCATTTTAGGGTTTAGGGTTTAGATGTGAGTGGAGGGTTGGTGTTTGGTGTTTGGAAAAATAAAATTAGTGTTGGAGTATTAAAGTATACTAATGGGTGTTAAGATATAGTAATGAGTGTAAAAATATACTAATAAGTGTTATAATGTAATAATAAGTGTTAGAGTATAATAATAAGTGTTAAAGTATACTAAAAAGTGTTACGATATACTACAGTTAGTTTCACAACTAAAATAAAAGTGGATGAGAATCATAGTGAATCATCACATGAGGCACTGGCTTCGACCAACTCGCCACTTTTTGCCCTCCCTGATTTAGCCATAGTACGTTAATAAAATAAAGGTGAAAAAAGAGAGGTGGAAAAAAGTAGCAGATACATGTTAAAACATGCTCTGATAGTATATGGAAAACGTACATAAGCCATGATAGGTATTTTGAATACTTTGTTCATAGCATAAGAAATGTAATCTGAATTTTCATTGCATGGAAAATATTCTGCAACCTGCAAACTATATAGGCAAGTCTCAAACCCTAGTTACCACAATAGGACAAATATACACAACAATCTAAAACCCTAATCTCAGTCTTTCTTGAGCTGTTCTGCTATGTGTTTCTTCATCTGTTGTCCAGTACTCTCAGGACTACTAGTATGTCCTTTCTTTATTCTTAATGTTTCATCCACGTACTCATGTTGCTGCAGCTGTAGCCGTCCTTTCTGCATCCTTTATGTTTCATCCACATCCTCATGCTACTGCAACTGTAGATTAATATGTTTAACACTTGCTAGAGTCCAATATTTCAAATTGAATTGTTACTATTAATATTTTGTGTAATGTAGGTGTTAATTTAAATAGTGATGTATTCGGTGTGGGAATATTGTTCCTTAATTAATAATGGGTTAAAGTTGGAGGATTTAAAAGTTTTCTATTAATTAAAGATTAAATTTGTATTTATTGATATGTATATATATATAGTACTCCCTGAAACCAAACGATCGATTTTTGCGGAATCTTTGATACACTTTTCGGACCATGAGAATTAAAAGGTATAATAAGCATGCATGTCAAATTATACAATAATCATTTACTAAACATATATATCTTTAAAATAATAAAAATATTGATTGTATGGTTTAAAAGATGCATGGGAGCCCCTAGCTAGCTAGGTTGGCGGTGGATGCATAGTTTTATAGGAATAATAATCAATATCCACATGCATAAGATATATATATATATATATGTATGTATGTATACAATACATGGTTGTGAGTGAATTGATGAGAAGGGGGAGAGTTATAGCCTATAGGGGATCGATCATCATCATCAAAGAAAATCATTAATTAATGAGATCAATGAAGGAGTACGTGGAGTCCAAGTACCAGAGGTGCAGGTACAACATGATAGTGGGGATTGTGGTGATGGGAATAACGTTAGGACGAGGAGGAGTGCTGGTGGTGGAGGCGAAGAAGGCGTCACCGGAATGCATGGAAGCGTGCAAGCCAATATGCATGAATTTACAAGGCTCCGTGGAATTCATATGCGATATGGCTTGTTCCCTTGGATGTGTGCAGTTGTTAGGAAAGGGGAAACCAGCCCAGCTCAATCCACAATCTGCAAACCATAATCAATCATCACACCCTTACCCTACTTAATGTATCTCATCCTCATCTTATAGCTAGCTTAGCTAGAATATTATTCTTAACATTACCTACCTATGCAGTAACGTAGGTATTATTATTTTATTTCTTTTGTAGCTCATTCTTTATTTTTAATCTCAAATGCATATATGTATGTATGTGTGTGTCTATATATATATACGTAATTAATTATACACTAACACTAGCTAGCTGCATACATGCATTTTAGTTAATTGTTTTTAATTAATATGCGCGCGACTGTATGTAATTGAATTTCTAATCAATTTAATTTATTTTTTTTCACAAATCAATCGTCTTCACAATCAGCTATGCTTATTTGATCTATCCTTTTATTTTGCATGACCATCTGTTTCGATCGTACTTAGTACAAGCAGCTTATTATTATGTATGGTAGACTGTTGATCCTCAAGAAAAGAGTTGATTGAGGTCGTCCTTTTTATATATAGGAAATTAATTAAGGACTACTTATCTCAAAATACATGTAGTAATATATATATATTTACACGTTTCTCTAAAACAAACTACAACCGCATGCAGTATGTATATATTGAGTAGTTAGGTTTGTACGTAATGATAGTAGGTTTCATCTCTCTGTCTCTCAACACTGGTACTGACGCCCACCATTTGAAACGATGCTCAACTCACAAGCATATCTCTTACCCTAACTCCACAATGCCAACACCTCCCAAGATTGTTGAGGATTAATGGATTTCATCACATCAATTGTTATCTTCGCCACTGGTGCGCTGTTGATATTTGATTCTCAGAGATGATCGAGGAAGCTAGGCATGCATCTTATACCGGTTCCATTAATATACGGCCGGGCCGGGTTAGTATGTTTTGTCACTTGATTATTTTAAGTATTATTATTCTCATATATATATATATATATATTCAACTCGGATGGGATGGGAGTTGGGACTAACAATTATTTAAGTTCACAATTAATGTTCAAAGATTATTAATGTATACCGTACTATTGCAGCAGCTACAGACCACAAATTGATCAGTTTGTTTTTGGAATTAAAACTTTTGGCTCGCTTAATCACGGAGCGATGAAGAATTAGAATTAGAGAATATATATATATGAAATAGGGTCCGCTGCTCTTTTTATAAAGAAAACTACTAATCATATTCCTATTCCTATACGAGGACGGGCTAGCTTCATGAAATTTTAAGATATATATATATCAAAAATGCTCACCCAGCCACGGCTGGCGGGATTAATGTGCCAACGAATAATGTGGCATGCTATGCAGATAATATTAAATTTTAAATAATTTTTTATCATTTTTCAATAAAAATTTATTAATTAGTATATAATTTAATATTATTCGATACAAAATAATAATAAACTCGTATATATATATATATATATATATTAGAGTCAAACAGAGAGCAAGTTACATTAATATAACATGACGTCATGCTGAAAAAATCATCCCGCACCGCACGGCGCACGGACACGGATATATTACACTCTCGCGCTCGCAAATCTGACCATTGACCAATAAGCAGCTAGCCTGCCACGTGTACAAACAAGCGTGACTGGCAGGTGATGCAATCAAGGGGGTGTATCTGCCAATAACAGAAAGTAGAGGGAGTGACAAAGAAAGAAGAGGTACTGTACTGTATTGTGTGTGAGTGGTATTTCATTCACTCGTCTTAGTCGTCTCATCTCTCTTTTCCAAAAACCCAAACCCTTAAAACTTTTGCCTCCCTCGCTCGCTCGCTCTCTCTCTCTCTCTTGTGTGTGTCGTCGGCTTTCATTTCCCCTCTTTCAATCTCCCTCCCTCCTAAGCTTCTTTCGCTTCTCACTCTGAAACATCTACCCTGCTCATGGCCACCGTTGCGCCTCCCGCAGACCGTATCCTTTTCTTTTACGCCTTTGGATACTCTCCTCCTTTTCCTGTAAATTTTTGTGCTGCTTTTTTGTTTATTGGATTTTTATTTGATAAGGCTGCTTGTCTGCATGAACTGATGGTGGTGTTTAAGCTTGACTTTTTAGTTGCTGTAGATCTGAGCTTTCTGAATCTGAGTTTCCCATGATTGTCTGAGTCTTAGGAATTAAGGTTTCGTATATCTCCTAATTTACTTATTATGGGCTTTCTATACCCTACTGTTCATTCTTTTTATTGGTGGTAATACGCTTTTGTTGTTATGCTCGTGCTTATGAGAATGTAATATTGATCTTTTATTTTATGGAAAATGTATTCCTTTACTTCTTCTGTTATAGAGGCTGCAGATTTATTGCACAAGTTGTCATTGGACTCGCAAGCAAAGACTATTGAAATTCCTGATGCCATTGCCACCAATAAGGTATTTTTTTCTGTTTCCGACATTTAGTTATAAACGCTTATGCTGTTTAGGGCCTTATTTGCAAGCTCCTTTTCTTCTCAATTTTTTTAATATGGTGTCTTCTGCAGCCATCAGTTGATTCTGGAAACGTGGCTAATGGAATTAATCTCGATCGATCTGTCACACCTCTAATACCAGACTTTATGGATCCTACAGTGTGTTACCTTCCAAATGGTTATCCACCTACTGCTTACTATTATGGTGGTAAGTTTTTCATCCTGATTTTGGAAAATTTGAGTAATTTGCTCTTACTCTCCTGTAGATTGACTTGGGATTTGCATTGCGCATTCGGTTCTTTTTTGTTATGAACATATGGTATATTTTTGATATACTGTTCGCATCGCACGGGCATATCTCAGTTCTGATTTTTTTTTTTGTTCACTCCCCTGTTTGCACTGTATTAACAGATTATATTCTGATGTCACGCCTTTCAATCGTATTCAGGTTTTGAGGGCAATGAATGGGAAGATTACACAAGATACATGAACCCAGAGGGAGTGGAGCTAACTCCTGTAAGTAATTTATGTTCCTCAAATTTGCCAGTTTTCCCACAGATGTATTTAATTCTGTATGAGTTGATTCATGACTGATTTAGCTTTGGTATCATTCTACCTTATTCATATCTAATATTGATATCATTTGCTTTAATTTGGGTTTCAGGGAGCTTATGGGGACAATGGGTCACTTATTTATCACCATGGCTATGGTTATACTCCTTATGGGCCATACTCACCTGCTGCTTCTCCCATTCCCACATTGGGTCACGATGGTCAGCTATATGGACCCCAACATTATCAGTACCCAACAACGTATTTTCAGTCAATGCCACCCACAAATGTTCCATACCCCTCTACAGCTGCCTCCGGGAAAGGTGATACAGCCACATCTGTGCCTGCTGACCAAGTGCCTTTGCAGGTGGATTCTTCTAATCCGAAATTTAATGGTATCGCCAATAGTGTGAACACAAAGGGGAACAATGGTACTGTGATGACTAGACCAGCATACCAAAATTCTTTGTATAATGCGAGTGGCTCGTATGGAAGAGGTGCTTTGCCTGGTGGAACTCCGGCCTCTGGTTATCAAGATCAGAGATTTGGTTATGATGGTTTACACTCTCCGATTCCATGGTCAGAGAGTCCTTATTTTTCAGATGCACAACAAAAGCCTATGAATAGTTCATCGATAACATCTGCAGTTGCGAATGGAAATAGTGTTCCTTCATCACAGAATCAGAATTATAGGCCGCACCTATTGGTAGGGCCAAAAGTCTCTTCATTGGATTTATTTGATTTACAATGTGGAAAGTTAACTTCTTTTATGTGATTTTTTCCTTGATCTGTCTGTCTCTAACTGTATTATGTTATGCTCCATTCTTAGGGTTTGAACCACCCAAGGCCAATGTCAACCATGAATACTGCCAGTGGATACATTAATCGTATGTATCCGAATAAGTTATATGGCCAATATGGAAGCACATATAGATCTGGTGTGGGCTATGGGTCTACTACCTATGACTCACGGTCTGGCGGACGTGGCTGGATGAGTGTTGATGGCAAGTACAAGCCCAGGGAAAGAGGAAATGGATTTTACAGTTATGGCAACGAAAATATGGACGGTCTTAATGAATTAAACAGGGGACCAAGAACTAAGAGCACAAAATCCATGAAGGGATTTGCACCAGTGGCTTTGGCTGTTAAAAGTCAAAACATCCCCTCAAGTGAAACTGCTGATAATGAGAAGTCGAGTGTGGTTCCTGATCGGGACGAATACAACAGACCAGACTTTCTTGAAACTTATACTGATGCCAAATTCTTTATCATCAAATCGTACAGCGAAGATGATGTCCATAAGAGCATCAAGTATAACATTTGGGCTAGCACACCGAATGGTAACAAAAAGCTAGATGCAGCCTTCCAGAGTGCTCAACAAAAACCTGGAAGCTGTCCTGTTTTCCTTTTCTTCTCAGTAAGCTTTATTGGACTTATTGGTTTTGTTATTTGTTATATTGCAATCTGTTTATTAATCATAAATGTTCATTAATGCTCAGGTTAATACCAGTGGACAGTTTGTTGGTGTCGCTGAGATGGTTGGCCCTGTCGACTTCAATAAGAATGTGGAATACTGGCAGCAGGACAAATGGATTGGTTGTTTTCCAGTGAAGTGGCATGTTGTGAAGGATGTACCAAACAGTTTGTTGAAGCATATTACCCTCGAGAATAATGAGAATAAACCCGTAACAAATAGTAGGGACACTCAAGAGGTATAGTTGTGGCCCTTCTCTTGCTATACATTATATAATATGTTACCACAACTATTATTAGTATTGTGTTTGATTCATTATGTTTTAATACAAATGTGGTGTTAATACTCAATGAACTTGTTGCAGGTTAAACTTGAGCAGGGACTTCAGGTGCTCAAAATTTTCAAGGACCACATAAGCAAGCAATGCATCTTGGACGATTTTGATTTCTATGAGGATAGACAGAAGAAAATCCTTGAAAAGAAAGCTAAGCAATATTCCCATAAACAGGTGAGTTTGGCATATTCGTTCCTGGATATACTGATTTGGTTCTCTAGTTATGTTAGTAGAAGGTGAATAACCATTGTATACCTGTTATCAATAGAGCCAAGTTTGGGAAGGGAAGCCACTAAGTGAGGAGAAGAACAAGGAGAGCAAGGACAATGTAAATGCTGATGTTGTCCATAAGTCTCCAGAAGTAGAGAAAGAAACTGCATCAGCTGTGGTGGTTGAAGGTGCTCTGCCAAAATCTTGAGATGTCCCGGAGAAGAAACTTGTGGCGGATGGTGGTTGATAAGAATACAATAGTAGGGGTGCTTGATTCCTCAAAAGCGCATGGCATGGAGGTTGTGGGCCGAGGCAAGAGCTCAATGGACTCGGGAGTGTGTGCACAGCACAAGAAGAGAGTAGTTTCAGCAATCAGCTCCATTTCCTGTCCTGGATGGGTCTCGCTGGGTTTTTAGGCTCTATTTTTATTTTCTTTTTCCTTCTCATTAAGAAATTAATTGTCTCTCTTTCGACGTCAGTTTTTCAAAAAAAAATTTCTTGTATTTCTTTTATATTTTGTCATGCAAGATCCAATCGTGTTTAATAGCTGATTTAAAAGGTATCCAGTAGTAGTCTCTTTTGCTTATTTTTCATATAAGCCCAAATTTTCAAGGTTGACACTCCTATGCCTCTTAGCCTTAGCATAGCTTTTAATGAGTTTGGGAGGCATATCCATGTAATAAATAAAATGTTTGCTAGCCTATAATGGTGCTTTCTAGTCAAGAAATTCAATTACTTTGCGTATATGATATAATTAAATTGATATAGCTCTGCCTGCCTCTTCTTGTTACATAGGGTGCTTAATATTAAATTAGAATGGGTAAAAGTACCCAACTTTAAATGTACGTAAAAAATACTCAAAACTAACATGCATGTAGAAAATACTTATTTCAATTTAAAAATATAAAAGTACTTAAAATTCTTTCACCCTCTTAAAAATTTGCTAAAAGCAATAATTCAGTACTTGATTAATTTATTTTTTAGACTATTATGTTGTATGATATATATCATACAATATACTTACTAAATCATATATTCCACATATTTGCACTCTTCGTATATCAAAGCAAAATAGTATTCAAACTGTTCTATATAATTACATCGTATCTGACTTCAAAGAGGTTGATATTGAATATATAAATTAGGTAATTGCATTATATCTACCATTAATTGTTGAATTATGTTGGACCGCTGGTATATCTACCATAAACCGCTCGGTCCACTTACTAGCGGTCCAACGAGCTTTTTCCAGCGGTTTATCCGCTATGTTGTTGTAGATAATATTTGTTAAAGTTTGACCATTTGATTATATATCGTTAGCTAATTTTAAGATTCATATTGCATGTTTATTGTTTATTTATTTGTATTAATTGCATGTTTATTTAATTTATCATGAATGTATGATTTTTATGTGAAAGAATACATATTAGAAACATATAGCAATAAACCGCTGGAAAAAGGGGTATAAACTGCCCACGTGTATAGCGAACGGTTTATTGAGCTTCTTCTAGCTGTCCAAGCATTTCCATTTTTATATGATTTATGTGATAGCATATCTATACTTAATACTTGGAAAAAACATATGTTGTAGTAATTATAGCTAATATCTGAATAGACTTATGTATAATTTGTAATTTTTATTTGTAGATGATGGACTGTCAAATTGTAAACGTGAAATTTGGAGGTTATTGGGTTGATCGTAGCTACGTGAATGGACAAGAGCAGATTGCACCGCTTTCGAGAAATAGAATTTCATTATACAATCTTAAATTTTATATTAACAACGTGTTGATGCACAGAGTTTGAAATCTTTTACTTGTCGGCATCACGAAATGGACAAATGATAAAAAAATCATTTGACAAATGATACAAAATTGGTTGCTTTATGCATGAACGTCACAAATCCTACAATATATGTTAGTTATATCAATCAATCTTCGTTTGATATGTTTGGACCATCGCAAAGCTTAATTTTGAATGATGAACTAGAAAATATTAAAAGGATTGCAGCTTCGTCGGATTGACTTGATGATTTTTACCTTAGAGACATGAACTTTGGTTCGACGAACAGAGTAAATGATATTTCAGACTTGAATGATACATATGGATATGGACAGGGACTCAATATCAACCCAATGATATCCTCCAACGTGTACTCAATATCACCCCGCGTATAAGAAACCAAATCTCACCCCTAGTATGGATAGCCCTACATACTATATTGTGCAAAACTGGACTAAAGATGCTACCCAGACTCCACCCAATAAAATAACCAAATGACCCACGTTTGAATTTTCCAATCAGCTGAATCTCATCTAATTCCAACAATCTACTCCTTATTTCTTCAATAATACATATCTTATAGTATGTATTTGGTTTACACTAACGGTTAATTGAGTTCGGTCTATGATACCAAGGATGGACCAACTCCTTCAACATTCAATCAATAAAAATAATTTAATTAGTTCATATACATTAAATTTAAATAAAATTAGTTCATATACATCAAAATTCTAATAATTACATTGAAAACAATCATAATTTCATAAATTAATTACGTAAATCACTAAACTATACACATATTGTACTTAATTTTACCAGAGATGAAACAACAATAATTATATATAAAAACTTAAGTATAGACCGCTCGGCTTGTTGTTCATCATCCGAGCGGTTTATGTGACATATACCAGCGGTCCATATATATATGTCGCCTAGATATTATTTTAAAAGCATATATCATATATTCAATTCGTAAAAATGTATAATTCGAACAAAACAATTCAATAAATCATAATATAAGCATAAATTAATATCAATCTTCAATATACATGCACGTAAAATTATTTTCTATGCCACTAAAGATGTTAGAAAAATACATATAATAATGTGGACTATGGAAAACTGGTATATTCTACGTTTTTATGGATGGACCCAGTGGCGGAGCCACACTATGAATTGGTGGGGCTATTGCCCCACCTAAAAAACAATCATTTACTACTAATTTGATAAGATTTTATAAAAATGATGTATAAATTTACAAAAATTATCAAGATCTTGCCCCACCAAAAATTTTAAAAAAAAGGGGCAACGATTTTGCCCCTCCCACCTTCGGGGGCCTGGCTCCGCCCCTGGATGGACCGCTCGGCCCTAGCGGTCCATGCATAAAATACCAGCAGTCCATGCATATCTACGTTCACAGCATAAATGTGAACCTGAATATGTTGTGGTATATCATTTTTCGCTCTCTCTCATGGCTTCCCGACGATCTTGAGAGCTCTTCTACGGCAGCGGCGGTCCAACAAGCCTTCGAGCAATCCCCAGCAAAAAGGCCTACTACTTTTGAAGACGGCGGTGAGCGGTCCAACAAACGGCGGTCAGGTCTAAAAATTAAAGAGGGGGAGGAGGCTGGAACGGTCAAAATGAGATTGATTTTAAAAAAATATATATTTCTTATATTAAAGTAATCAATTTGTCCAACTACATTATTCTCGGAGTGTAATAAATATGCTTCAACCAACTGTTCACTTGTGCATCCGGAAATATGGACTCTCCAACCATGGAATAGGCGAGTGTAAAATTAATTTTGGTGGTAAAAAGTGGTAGTGGCTGAAGAAATATATATTTTTGAGTGAGCCCACTGGACTAAGTAAGTAGGGCTGGGCTTGTGAAATATTGAAAGTAGGCTTCGGTATAAACAAAACAAAGCAAAACTGGGCCTAATAGATTGAGATTACGAAAATACCCCGAAGTGGCAGGGAGAGAAACAGAAAGGGGGGAGGGTAGTTTAGGAATGGTATAAATGGGGGGAAGGTGATGTTAGCCCTCCAGAGACCGCCTCATATCCATAAGCTGTAGCCCTCCCATCATTTCGACATTTCCCCACAGACATCGCATCGCAGACTCTCATTCCTCTCCCCCCATCTCTCTCGCCCCCTCTATAAATCTCTTATATTGCACATATATATAACAAAGATCCTATAAAAGACTCTTTCTTTCGAATTCTTACCGCTCTAATTCCATTTCATCTCTGCTATTCCATCATCTGCTCAATAAGGACTACATACAAACCCTAGATCATTCCTATTCACACATCCAAGCTCCGATCTGTGATTTATTTTGTCGGAACCTCACCTAAGATTTTCCCTCTTCCAAATCTGATTTCTCTTTTCTTATATCCTTTATATTCATCCTGCTTTCTGGCTGCAACCTTGTTTGCTATCCATTTGCCCAGATAATACGCATTTTCGATTAAAACCGAGGTGGGTCTTGTTTTGCTTTTTTTTTCTTTTTCATCTTTGTTTACTTGTAGCCCGGAATTAAAAAAGTTAAACCACAGATCAATAATTTTGTATGTGATGGGAGTTAGATTTTTTTTGGCATTTAACGGCTGAGTTGACTTGAATTGTCTGTTTCTTTTTCAAGCCATTATTCTGCAAGTTGGTGAATCATAGATGGCAGATCCTCAAGGTCTAGAAGGAAGCCAACCAGTTGATCTCTCCAAGCACCCATCTGGAATTGTCCCAACGCTCCAGTAAGACTTTAATTCTCTATTCGATGAAATAAAATCTTATTTTCCATGGCCTCCTGGTTTGTTACTTGATGTTGCATCAAGTAATAAGATATATTATAGCTTAATTTATCTTTATAACTAATGGGCATTATTGCTCAGTCTGAACGTACCAACGGTATCATCTGGTGGCCTATGTAATGAACCATGATTTTCCCAATCTTATAGTCTGCTAACATACGTTGAAAGGATATACAAGTGATCTTTTATCATGGTAAATGGTTGTGAAAAAATTGTGTTCAACTTTAGTTAATGACACAAGGGCACGGGGAGATAGATGGAGACTTGAAAGTTTTGAGTGAAAATGATGGATCATAAATAGACTATATATAGTTAACTACTGGCATTATGCAAGTACTATATTAATCATGGAGGTAGCACAAATTTTGTGTGCTCTGACATCTACCATGGAAATTGCCTGAATTAAATCTGCTCAAATGTATGCTTGTTGAATTTGGACTAATTTTTCAGATATTAATGTTGCTAGTACTAAACACTTGCACGTATCTTCCATTATAGCCCATACTTCCTGTACTTTCCCCCATTCCTGATGATGTAGGAGGACCTTCTACAAATAACATTTTACTGTATACCTATTTTGCAAGTTGGACACATGAAAAAAAAGGTGTTTGGTTTTGATTCTCTAAGCTGTTAGTTTCCTGTACATTTTGAACAAAACTGGTCGTGTCTATATTGCAACTTTAAATCTATTCTATACATCTTCGATATTACGTTGCTGTATATTTCTGATTTATCAACAGGAACATTGTCTCTACCGTCAATTTGGATTGCAAATTGGATCTTAAAGCTATTGCTTTGCAAGCTCGTAATGCAGAATACAATCCCAAGGTATGCCATGTAGCACAATCTCTACTATGTTGTCTTGTTATGTTTAACCATTAAATGAACCTTTTGGAGAGTTTCTATCACCATTATCTTTCCATTTACTGAAACATCATGTGTAAATCATTTTTTCTGTAACTTGTTATTGGGTCCTAGGTTTGCAACCTCTTTGTTGGTCTTGACCTTCTTTTTTGCAGAAATTTCTTTTGAATATGTGGGTGGCTCTTTTGACACATTGTTTTTGCTGGTATAGATCAACATTTTTATCTTTCTCTGTCCTTTTTAATTTCTTAATTTTCTTCTAATTTTTTTATTTTACTTTAAATATATATATTTTTTATTTGTTACTCTTTTTTTTTGCTCTCTCCTCCGAAAAGTTCGACGTGGAGTACAGATTCTTGAAAGTGGGACCGTATCAATTTTTATCGTTTCATGCATCCAGCTATTTAAAATAAAAAATATGATTCACAAATTTCAGATGTATATTTACCAATTCTTTTTCTTAAAAATGTTTGCATTTTTTGGTATCATTCCCCTTCTCAATCCCTTCTTGTAACTGACGCCTTTGTTTGACCTTTGCTAGGATTGTATCATTTTTTCCTTTCTTACTGTATTTCAATGAATCTTTTCGCAATCTCACCTAACATGTCTAATAGGCTCATTTCTTATCCTGTCAAACTGATCTTGTCTTCTAAATTGGAGGCAAATAATATCACATTTATGAGTAGTTGCATTGTCCATGAAAATAACTATGTAATTCTTAACTACAGTCTACCGTCTATGCTCTCTTATATGTCAATATGATGTTGATAAGTAGTACTCCCTCCGTCCTTTTAATTCATACGCACTTTGACCAAAATTGTGAGGGCTTTTTAATCAAAATGAGTCTAAATAAATGGGGTGGAGGGAATGTTTGCTATCAAATAATTGCATTGAAATACTCCCAAGCCCTCAAATTTAGATGTATCTTTATCTGGTAGGAATGCATTTAGCAAAACTAGAGTTTATAGAAAGTTAATAATTTTGGTAGCATGTAATGATTTATCTTTTAATTATGTTATTATGTATTATCCTGCGGATTGTGTTAACTATTTGATTCAAACATTTTTTATGCTCCCAGCGTTTTGCTGCAGTGATCATGAGAATTCGAGAACCAAAAACAACAGCACTAATCTTTGCATCTGGAAAGATGGTAAGTAATGATTTAGTTCTTGATATCTTGTATAATTTTTTTATTACTCCTGGTGAAAGATTTGTGTTACTTTCCAGTTTCCACTGCTTGAGAGGGTAATAGGTATGTTAAGTCCTGTGATAGAAGCTAATTTTTGTTTCATGTCCTCAGGTTTGTACAGGAGCTAAGAGCGAACAACAGTCCAAATTGGCTGCACGTAAGGTATAGCATGTGATATGATAAGCATGGCTGATATCTAATGTTTTTACCGGGAAGTCTGAAAAAAACAGGGGTCTTTTCGTATAAAAAAGTGCTCAAGGCACCTGCAAATCCTATACTTTTGATAAGTTCGTTTAGTTTGTGACTTGGAATTATCATGTAAAATCATCTGGCAGTTCAGTATGATTACTATCCATTCTCTCACTTTGCATGTGACCTAACTATTTTCTTCAGTATGCTAGAATTATTCAGAAGCTTGGATTTCCTGCTAAATTCAAGGTACTTTCCCCTAATATCATATATGCAACTGAAGCTAACTGCATCTTATCACATTGGTTTTTACTCTTCAGAATATAATTTGCTACTAAATAATCTTATTTTCTGTCTCCTCATAGGATTTCAAGATTCAGAACATAGTTGGCTCCTGTGACGTAAAATTTCCCATTCGACTTGAAGGGCTGGCCTACGCTCATGGTGCCTTTTCTAGTGTGAGTGGTCAGAAGTAGAATAGGAAAATATTTTGCTTGATTGTTTATATGTACATATTTGTATTACTTGAAGTGGATACTGGATACTAAAATGGATGTGTTTGAACTTTGAAGTATCATGGTATTTATTAATGTATCGTTTATTGGTTCAGTATGAGCCTGAACTATTTCCTGGATTAATCTACCGGATGAAACAACCTAAGATTGTGCTGCTTATTTTTGTCTCTGGGAAGATTGTGCTTACTGGAGCTAAGGTAGTAATTTGTAACTTCCATATCTTTTGGGTCATCATCTTTTTTTTTTGTATTTTGCTATCATGTACATATGTTGATTATTATACATACTTTTTTTTATAACATTTCAGGTTAGAGATGAGACCTATACTGCCTTTGAGAATATATATCCGGTTCTCACAGAATTCCGGAAAGTTCAGCAATGGTATGGCAGCGATGGTGTCGTGTGCCTAAATTTTAATTACAGTGGTAAAATTTGTTTGTTGTTTGGGTTAAGCACCTTGATGAATGGGTTTACATGTCCCTTGGGAGGCTCCTCTTGTTCACATGTTGACATTAGTTCGCTTGGAGTGGAGGTTGTACTGGCAGCATTTGCTTAGGGAATAAGATTATCATAAGCTTTATAATGGTATTATTATGTTAGAAGTAACATGCACTGACAAGCTTCAGATCATTTAGATAGAGCTTACCATTTAACACAAATCACCAGGATCCCACTAATTATCCTTTAGGTAGTTGGTTCCTTTTATAATTCTCTGGTGTATAGTTGCATTTGCAATGATATTTATGTTCTCAAAAGGAAATTATGAGGTATGATTAATCCCCATTTCAATGGATAATGATGGATATTGCAGTTGTGTCGTGTCAAAAATTTCATCAGACATCAGAACTTATCGCAAATGGGGTTTTTTATACACTATATCCAGGCAAATTTTAGTAATGTTTCTTAGTCTGGTTCAGATTTCTGCATGTTTGGGTGGTTATTAATCTCTTTCCAATACAAACTTGACATATTCTTGTATGCAGATTCTCGAAGAAGTTGGATGGTGACTCCAAACTAAACAACAGGGAGAAGAGCTCAAGTAGCTGGGATTGATTGTCTCTGGTGGTCTGGTTGAACTGTAAATATGTTTAGGGAAGGGGATTAGACTGGCTGCTGGTTGGGTAATATACTGCTCCAGGTGGAATGGAGGCAAGGGGTTCTTGTTATCCTCCTCCCCTGCCTTTTTCGAACGATTTATATAATGTGTATTGGAAGAGAAAAGACTAATAATAAACTGTAGTAATTTTCTTTACATGAGAACAAAGCGTTGCTCGCTCTATGCCTCTTACTCATCAAAGCCGTGCATGGATTATGAAGTATATAGATTTTTATATAGTTGCGCGGATCTGCTGTTTAAGATTCATTTCATTCTCTGTATGTATTTTACTTTTGAGTTAGTACGTTTTTCTATAATTTTCGACATAAATAAATGGTGTATGACTGCGCAGAAGCAGATGAAGTGAATCAAGAAATGGATTGTCAACGCACAAAAATAACTATTGCATACTTGTTCTACTTTCTCTGTTCCTCGTGGTCATTTATTGGTTACTAGCACTAGTATGTATTTAGATAGAAGATTAATGAATGGGGTTTATTGGCCGAACCCATTCTTGAAGAGCCAAAATAGAAAAAGATCTATAATTTGTTTGTGGTTGGTTGTCTATTCATGTTCATTAGTTATTAGAGATCCAAAGGGTCCAAAACCGATCACAAGTCAGTCACTACCGATAATTAAATTAAACTTTTAGACCAATAACAAAAATGAGAGATGTATAATTACGTACGTGTGCGCGCGTGTATGTTTGTGAGAGAGAGCACGAATAAATGAATGAATGAATAAATAAAGAGAGAGAGAGAGATAGAGATCTACGAATCACATCTGCCGCTTTTGCATTTGCTTCTGCAAAACAAAACTGCAATAATCCTCTTTCCTTCCTTCCAATCCCTTTCCCTCCGCTTCTTCTACACGATGATGTAGTTGTAGTTGTATTTGTTCCATTATTATACTCTCTCCCACCCAAACACACAACTACAACACCTCTCTCTCTCTCTCTCTGCGCGATGGATATGAACAACAACGGCCAAGGAGCCGATCGCCGTCCAAAGACGAAGATCGTCTGCACTCTGGGACCTGCGTCTCGCTCTGTTCCCATGGCGGAGAAGCTTCTTCGCGCTGGTATGAACGTCGCTCGATTCAATTTCTCACACGGATCTCATGATTACCATCAGGAGACTCTCGATAATCTCCGCAAGGCCATGGAGAACACCGGCATCCTCTGTGCTGTCATGCTCGACACAAAGGTACTCTTTTCTCTTTCCCCAATTCCATCTCCAATCCTCTTTCTTTCTTATCACTATATCAATCCAGCCATATAAATAAATAAAATCCCTTGCTCGATCATATTACTTGCAACTAAGATAGGACTGACTGGATCATTAGATTTCGATCTCTACCTGTAACCATCGAATTAACTGTTTTATTGTTTATTTGATCTAATCCAATCCAACAATAAAGAGACTTTCTTCATTCTTACTGGAGTCGTTGACCAGCAGGCTGCTGTTATCTATTTCTTTCATACATGCTTGCAATTGCAATGCAGGGTCCAGAAATTCGTACTGGGTTCTTGAAAGATGGCAAGCCTGTTCAACTAAAACAGGGTCAAGAGATCACTGTCTCCACCGACTACAACATCAAGGGTGATGAGAAAATGATTTGCATGAGCTACAAGAAACTGGCTCATGATGTTTTTCCGGGGAGTGTCATACTCTGCGCTGATGGTACTATCACCTTCACTGTATTGTCTTGCGACAAAGAAAAAGGTTTGGTTCAATGCCGCTGTGAGAACACTGCAATGCTTGGTGAGAGGAAAAATGTCAATCTTCCTGGAGTCATTGTCGACCTCCCAACTTTGACTGAGAAAGACAAGGAAGATATATTAAAGTGGGGAGTTCCTAATAAAATTGACATGATTGCTCTCTCTTTTGTTCGCAAAGGTTCTGACTTGGTCGAGGTCCGTAAGTTGCTTGGTGAACATGCCAAAACCATCCTTCTTATGTCTAAGGTTTGTAATGCTTCTCTTTATGCCTATTTAATTTTAATTTACGAACTTCAAACACTATCATCTTACTATGAAAATTATGCGTCGCTCTATTCATGCTTGATTTCACATTACATCTGGGGTATTTTTTATATTAACACTGGGAAAAACTAAGAGTTGCGGTCAAGGTTTAATCAACATACTTTTTAGTATTTGATATTTCTGTGCGATACATAAGAAAACAGTTCTCTTAGCATTTATTGTTGCATGACACTCGAATGATACATATTTTTGCCTTATACTGGGCGTTTCATTATTAGGTTGAAAATCAAGAAGGGGTGGCAAATTTCGATGAAATTCTTGCCAACTCAGATGCCTTTATGGTGGCAAGAGGTGATTTGGGAATGGAAATTCCTATCGAGAAGATATTTTTGGCTCAGAAAGTGATGATTTACAAGTGCAACATCCAAGGAAAACCTGTGGTGACGGCTACACAGATGTTGGAGTCCATGATCAAGTCCCCGAGGCCAACTCGAGCGGAAGCCACAGATGTTGCTAATGCTGTTCTTGATGGAACAGACTGTGTAATGCTCAGTGGTGAAACTGCTGCAGGAGCTTATCCAGAACTTGCAGTTGCTACCATGGCTAAGATTTGTTTAGAAGCTGAGAGTACAATTCACTATGCTGATGTATTCAAGCGTATAATGGCGAATGCACCGGTCCCGATGAGCCCGCTGGAGAGTCTTGCATCATCAGCTGTTCGGACAGCTAATTCAGCAAAAGCTGCTCTTATTTTGGTCCTAACAAGAGGAGGAAGCACTGCTAAGCTGGTGGCCAAATACAGGCCAGGCATGCCTATATTGTCTGTGGTGGTTCCTGAAATAAAAACGGATTCATTTGATTGGTCATGCAGTGATGAATCCCCGGCTAGGCACAGCCTTATATTCAGGGGTTTGGTACCAATTCTGTGTGCAGGATCTGCAAGGGCTTCGCATGAAGAGTCTACAGAGGAAGCGCTGGAATTCTCTCTTCAGCATGCTAAAACGAAAGGCCTCTGCAAGGCCGGAGATGCTGTCGTGGCTCTTCATCGAATTGGAACGGCTTCCATCATCAAAATTGTTACTGTCAAGTGATTCTTTTGAGATCCACATGGATTAGTACTGGTGAACAGACAGATTCCAAAGCTTTCTTGTGTGTTTTTGTTTAACAAACTTTTCCGTTTTACCTCTCTCTCTCTGTTTCGTGTTGTTCACCAGAATTTCAGGGTATTTGGCACTTGGAAAATAAATGTAATTTGGCACATTTCAAACTCAAAACTCAGGAATGTCATTGTCTATCCCGATTACAGCATAGTTCGTTATTCCAAATATTACTGTTTTGTTTCTAATTTGTAGTGCAGTATAAAGATGGTCCAATACATTATGTATTACTGTCATTGTCTATATATATAAATATTACTGTCATTGTCTCTCTATATATATAGGGAATGGATCAAATAAGAACTAATCCTTATATAGAAACTAAAACCAATATGGACCATTGATCTTTGTATAATCTTCAAAAATTCATGTCATAAAGCTCACTACAAAATTTATAAAGTATAGATATTTGAAGAGAAATGTATTTGTATAACACCACTGATAAACCCTTTTAAGAAGACAAGAAAGAAGGGATGAATATACATCAACTATCTGCTGATAAATTGTTCTTTGATTGGCTGCGTATATGAAAAGAAGAACAAATAAAGTCCTCCCCAATAAACATGAATCCGTATTGAATTACAATAGTTACCATACTCATCTCATTCTGTGCTTAGTTGGAACATTCACTTGCAACGAGTACTACAACAGCAGCAATCACAACAAAATTTTCACATTTTAGCTGCAAAAATAATACACGAGTGATATCTGTACAGATCTTGTTTTCCCAACTATCTAGAGACTCATCTCAATCTCACTGAGGACAAAATGAGAAAAACTAATCCACCAACCAAATTAAAAAAGACTATATTGGCAATTGATTCAGTTCAAATCACCCGACTTTCTCACCCTGAAAAAAGAGTTTCACCATTGTGTGAGGTATGTATGGCATAGCCTCAGCTTCATTAATCTCTATGAAGAATATTAAACAATCCATACTTCATACGCCTGCACATCCCCCTTTTTCTTTTTAATAAATTTGGAAAAACAAACAAACAAACAAACAACTTTTGGAGCATGATATCAGTTAACGGTACTGTATGTAGTTCTAATCATACTACAATCATTGTCAATTACATCATATCATATATTTATCGGAAGTACGTAGCATTTTCTGAAAGTATTATGCTATTATTTTATCAAAACAATAAATTTATCCTGTTAGCCCAAGTTGGCACCATAAGAAATCTTTAAGTAGGGGAGGCTATATATTGTATAAATTACACATTTAGAAAGGTCTGACTATATTTTTTATCTAGGAGACAAGTAGCAAAAACTTACGTCTTTAGAATTAAAAGGTCTGGCTATGGATGGATTCAGATAAGCTGTTTCAGCAGTAGTTACGGAGTTACCTATAGAATTGCCATGATTTTGATCACCCTGACATAAAAAAGAATGCACACAAATATTAGAGACATCTCTAATTTGCAAAAGTATAAGGATAGCATTTCATCAGAATTAAAGCCACTAAACGAGAAGATGCAAAATTCAAGACATGCCATTTGATAAAGGCTGAGTAAAGCAGTCCATACAGCTCATATATCTAGCAAATTTGCACGATACTATAAAATATATTTCCACATCTAATGCTAGGTATATCTTCTTAAAATCCCGCAAGCAGTGATGATAATGATATGAAAACGAAAATACATACTCTCCAGAACTTATTTAGTTTTATCTTTAAATTGGCACTGCCAGCGACCAACACCTAATTAGAAATTCATCAACCTATTCACTTCAAAACCTACAAGAGGCCACCAACCATTGTTTCTCCAGTTGATTTTTTTCAATCTCGTATTTCTTTTCATCAATATACACACGTCGCATGAGCGTGGTATTGATATTTAATCGAGATTGCCCACAAGTGGATTTTGATCTATTCTAGCATCATGTATATTTATACACACACAACAATTCAGAATCAACTCTAATAATGGCTAGTCTGGTGATAGAGGAGACACAGTTAGAATGCATAGGAACTGCCAGAGTACAAAAGGGAAGTTGGTCCTCTGTCAAGGGCGGATTTCTACTCTCTCCACCTTCAAATCTATATACTCTTTAGTCTTTACCTCAAGGTATGTAAAAATGCTTACAGTTAACTATAGCATTATAGACAAAAGTAAAAAAGAGACAATTTACGCTTCAAAATATTTTGCAGTACAGAGTTCAAGCAGATGTTGGTGTAGAAATTGCTAGTGCTCCTCTGCAGCCTTTTCACTCAACAAAAATGGATATTAAATGAAGACACCAAGATTAATGAGGTAGGCTAAAACGTCTCAATCTTCACACCACCCGAAATTGCAGTCTAAAGTAATAAAACTTAACACATGCTTCTCCTAATCTCTACCACACCTCTATCAGACTCTATTCACCAGCCTTGCGGGAGAAATGGGATGGCAAATCACCCTTTGGTAAATGCAACGAAAATTATATAAGGGAAATATTACTTGTGTAACAAAACCAGGTGGATTTCAGTGGGGGGAATTGCAGGGGTGGAGCCTTGGAGGCATGGAGATTTGGTGGCTAATGAGTGTATTTTTGTTTCTCTTTTGTTAAATCTTTTTTGTCAAGTACTGGACGAGGAAGGAAGGATAGGGGCATAAAGAACATTGTCTTAAAAGCCAGTAGTTGGAAATGAAATCATTTTTGCATGTGATAATCACACCATTATTTGTTCTTTTCTTGCATATTATTTGTTACCGAAAGACCTTAAGATTACGTTGTGGATAGTCCACCCATGAACGCACTCAAAGAATCTCTTGAAAAATATTAGACTGCAAAATAGCAAATTACTCTGAAATTCAGGTTAATCAGAAACCTTTTAAACAAACTGAATGCACCAGAAAGAAAAGGAATAACAAGAGGTGCGAATACATGATCTTTTATTGATAAAAATGGGAAGTGGTATCATCTAACAAAGTATATTAAAATTTTAATATAGTACATGGGCAATTAATCAGCATTTATAGATAACACTGTCCCTTGAATATCATACAGAAGGTAAATACTATACCAAAAAAATTGGTGAAGTCGTATCCTACCTCATAATGACCTAAGAAGAAACTTTACATAAAATAGGAGTATCACTATTGTGTTTGGTGTTCTAGTACCTCTAAAATTTCCACCATCTTACCAGCACAGTCCAGCAACTGAAATTCTAGACCATCCTAGGGTAATTTCTTGCATATCCTCCTACTGTAACCTTCAATTCTACTTTGTTGATCTACAAGTCTACAACTCAATATGTAAATATTCAAGTTAATTAAGGTAAATATATGCACTCCACCTCCTCCAGTGTTCAAGGTTTTTCCCCTGAAACCCCCTAAATTCAAAACCACATTATGGCTCCGATAACTAAAATGCATTTCAGCAAACCCAATCTCAGCATGATCCTAGCATCTGCTACTCACAAGCAGTTTATAAGGGTGGAGATGATCTTTTTCACCAATTCAGAATTTCAAGTTCCTGCAATAAGTCCTAAAAGGATTTTGGCCACACTAAAAAGTTAATAGCTTACAACATAGCCTCATAACTCAATAGTTCAGCCATATTGCCAACAGAACCCCACTAATAAGGACACAAGCATGTTACATTCTACATCCCGTGGTGTAGGGCATCATAGAAAAGTGACAAAACATGATTATTAGATATCGCAAGACTGACTAGAAGATCAGTAAGTTAAGCATGATGATAGCAAGAAAAGGTGTACAGAATTCATGTTTTCAGAGCTAAATGATTTCAATTTTGTTGTCAGAAGATATGTATAATATATGAATAACTTCACAACTTTTGCAATCAATATATCTGCCTACTTATTCTCCCCATTTTAATCGCTAATATTATTCTTAACTCCCTTCAATGTTCTTCTCTATCGACCATCCCAGCCCACTAGAGAATATTCTGGTCAGCAAGGCTAGAATTCGGAATTTGTTATGCATGGCAAAGTGGGTGTTGTTCAGCCATTATACTTGATTTGTTTCGAATGTTGAAAGATTATCATTAAAAAAACGATAAAAATAAGTTTATTTGGTTAAAAAAGCTGATTCTTTTCTCTCAGTGTTTGGATTATAAATTCTCGTGCACTCACTTCCCTATAAAAGATTACTGTGTAACATGGATATACTTGATTAGCTTGAGCTCACCCAATTAACATTCGAGTCTGCCATCAGTAATGGAATTGGAATGATGTATTAGATCCTGATCATAGGAACAACTTAATAATAGACGAGTTTTCATAAGCAACTTTACAGTTCTGCCCAACAAGGCATATAGGCATTAACTTTGGAACAGTTCAAAACTGCACATTTGCCACACCTAAAAGGCTGAAGTAGAAGCAGAAGATCTTTAGAATAGAGATATTACCCCACAGAAGAAAGCATCATCTCTCCCGTCTTCGAAAAGTGATGAGTAATACGCAGGATCATATATGGAACCTCCAATTACATCACCTGAACCAGAGGGTCGTCTAACTATAGGAGTTGTAGGACTCAGGAAACTATTTCTCATATCAACATCTGCATCTCTAGAAAAAGAGTTTTCCGTGTAAGAAGCGCCTAGTCTGTACATCTGCATCCATAGGAGCGAAGATGATAACCTCACTGAAAATCCGATAATTTGCATAGCGAGTGTGAGCTTTAGTGATAAGCTAACAAAGGTCTCATAAATCTCGGATGGAATGTTCCTGCAATGATGAGATGAGACAAGAATTCGTAACAGTTAATAAACAATGATTCATAATTGAGAAACGGAGGAATCTATCGAAACACATGTCCTAAGAAAAACACGAGAGTTATATTTGAAATCAATAAACACAAGTCAGGCAAAGTATCGTAACTACACCATTCGAGTCCTGGATAGAATTTCAAATTAGGAAGAAGGAGAAGAAGAAGGCTCGAGAGCTACTAACCAGATACGGCGAGAAAAGAGAAAGAACCAGGAGAGGTCGAGCAAAATGGAGGAGAAGAGGAGGACGGCGTAAGTCCTGGCGAGGCTCTGACTGCTGCTCTCAATGGCGACGAGGGCGAACAAGGAAATTCCCAAATTGACGAGTAATACGCCGTTGTAGAGGGCCCCCAGCGATCCGATTAAGGCGCAACCAATCTGAGCGTAGATCAGTTTCACGGCTAAGCGTTGAATGTTGTCATACTCTCGAATCCAACCCTCAATCTCTGTCCACCTCAATCCACATCCACCACAACGCATTCTATATACAATATATATTCGATGATTCGAATCTGTGCTGCAACTCCAAGTCACACTGGAACTGCATCCGCAACATGGGCTGGGTTTACATGGAGCTCCACTCACTCATACACTCATGTCATGTGATGTTTGTTGTTAACTACCTAATGCTTTTAAACCTTGATATCCATCAATAGATTATAAATCAATCTTCTTCTTCTTCTTCTAATCAAACAATCATTTCCACTACTTTTATAGTAGTGAATAGTGATGATGATAATTGGTAAAGGAAGGGATTTTATTTATATCACTCAAATTTTCTTAGCTACCCTAAAAAGTAAAAACTCAACGCGATGGTCTCTGTTAGTATTGATAAAAATAAAAAGGTGGAATATTAATTACTATTGATTAAAAATAGTCATTATTTACAAATAAATAATTTAATTTCCGGATATATAAATGATTCCGATCTTCTTCCTTCCATCTCTCATCTCAACTCTAGATCACTCGTTGTGAGAATTTCTACTTTTTGGAGGAGAGGAAACCTTGATATTCAATATTCTATCCAACAAAACGTGGGAGGGACCGGACCTGCCATTTCGATTCCGACTCCTTCGATTTGGTATTTATAGATTCGTGCTCTTGGTAAGAACATTCATCGAGATAATTGTCGTCGATCTCTTTCGCATTTAAATCATTATCATATTCGTGTAACCAACACGAGTTCCGATCCATCCACTCACCCAGCGATTTGTTGGATTGAAACCCTTGTTATGCGTTTCTGATTTGATACCTCATCTCATCACTTCAATTTAACTCATACTTTTGGAGGTACTGTTATCTGGTGATCATAGTCAATCTCTCTGTGCAGTCATTTCCCTTTCAGAATGAAGACGGCGACTGCTTCCTTGGCGATTGTGGCGGTTCTTTATCTTGTCGTGGCTCAGCTACCTCTGAGCCTCGCTTTCTCATCTATCGCTCCGGCATTCTTATGGTCGCCTCATCTAAATGGGTAAATCATATCTCATGTTTCTTCCAATCATCTATGTTATTGCAGATTCTCCACTACCCAATGTTTTTCAATATATCTTTGGCCATTCATTGGCAATACTCTTCCCAGCAAGTGGGAGTTGATTTTGTTTGTTCAGGTCATCTTGAGTTGCAAGCTTCTTGTTTAACTATTGTTGCTTTAATAGCCTCTTTTTTCAGTTTGATCTAGAGGGTGTTTTGCTAAGCTTTTTAAAGAGCTTATTAGCTATAAGTTCCTCTTCGGATACTACTAGAGATCATAAGATAGATCTCGAAAATAAGTTTTTTTGAATGATTGACCTTGTAAGGTATAACGGATAATATAAATCTGTAAGTACAACAACTAAATATATGAATATTTTTTCTAAAGCAAGTTCAAAGATAGTAGTTTTCCCTTACTTCTACTTCTATGCTTATGACTTATGAGTTTATAAGTTGTGAGTTTGGGAGAGAATATTATCTTTTGTCTTTATAGTTTAGACATGGTTTCCCAGAACTTTGAGGTGCTTAAAGGCAATAGAATATCTCATATTTTCTTATGAAGATCCTATAAGCTCACTGCTCATGCAAACACGGCACCCTCTTACAAAGATGCTAGAATGTCATCCAATAATCTAGGATGTCATCATTATCATATCATGTGTATGAATTAGTGTTTTAAGAGCTCTCACATGATCTTACAAGTCTTTCTTTATTTTCTTTTATCCTGCTGCTCTGCCTCCTTTGTCTTTCAACTTCTGCACGTTACATGTACTGCCCTTACTTCTGCAAAATGTTGAGACAAAACTAAGCTCCGTATAGCCTTTTAAATCTAGGTGTTTCTAACTTGAAGTTGGTATATTTTTAATTGCCGCTGAGTAAATGTGGTCATAGTTTTCCAATAAATGAACTCTTGGGGAAGTATCTATCTGATACCAGTTTGTTCTAACACGTTTTTCACAATTCACACATTGTTTATCTAAATCCTTACAAACATGTGACAGGAAGAAAGAGATGGTTGATTATAGAATTCTCGCCCCTAGGGATTTAGCTAAGTCTGCAATGACCGAAGGTGGATGGTCGAAATATTTGGTATATCTTCATCCTTAGTTTACATACTTTGACATCAAATATTTCATAATTTTCAGAGCAAATGAGTATGAAAATATAAATTCCTGTATATGTTTTGGAAGCTTATAAAATGCTATTTTCAATTCCTGTATATGTTTTGGAAGCTTATTAAATGGTATTTCTTGTAAGCAGTGCTCAAGTCAGGAAGCGGAAGGATCCAATAAGTTTGCCTTTCTTTTTGTTGGAACAGAGGTATTATTCTTTTTTCTTTCTTCCTTTTGCCTTTTTATGCGTACGTCTGTGTGTGAGCGAGAAACTGTTAATGTTTCAAGATATGCAGATCCTGCTCTAGATTCACATCTTTGAAAATAGATTTCTCTTCCTGATTATTTGTTTCGTAGTTATTATTTGTATACGATCATGCTATATCAAAAATATAAGATGATCAAATCCATGGTAATATAGTTTAGTGCCAATTTTTTCAAGCACATTTCTTAAGAATGGATTAGTGCATGCATTTGCTACATTTTATGATTGTGGAACTCATAATCAACAGTAATTGGGTATCTTCTTTTTCGAAACTCAGTTACATATTTTGTGGGTTTGTGGCCTTGTGTGTGTCAAGACTTCAAAGGAAATACATGATGACCCAAGCATGTCTTTCAATTGGAAATTAGTGGTTTTCCAGAAGAAAAACCAAAAGTCATGCAACTTCTATGCCATTGTATTGTGGAAGCTGCTTACATGTATTATCTCTATGCAGCTACGATCACTGGAAATTTCCAGAACCTCAAAGACTGATCCAGCACTTATAGACTTGCTCAAGGTTAATCAATTTGCTCTTTACTCGAATAGATATATTGCTTTATTAGTTTTAATACAATATTGTTTGGCACATCTTGCTAAAGAATAGCTTCTTCATGATAGGACTCATTTTCCAACTCCAATTCCTCTGTGGCCTTTCCTTACGTGGTTGCTGGAGAGGAGCAAGTATCTATAGAGAATTCTTTGATTTCAGAGTTTGCTGAAACTTGTCAGCATAATTTTGGAGTTGGCAATATTGCTTTAGTAGGGTCATGTTCCGTGGATGCTCAAAATTTTGATAAACTAAATGATGTTCGCTCGGTTAAGGTAATTAGCACTGATGGCCACAAAACTTGACTGTTTTTTTTCTTGGACTGTTTTTTTTTTCTTGGCATACTTGATGATGTAGTGTAATTTCATTGTAGGACTACATGAACTCAAGGATTGAAAAGTTTTCGGATGGGCATACTGATCTGATTGTCTTGTGCCCCGGAGGTTCCCCACTATTGCAAGATTCTTATCAACCAGATTCTGAAAGTATGTTGTGGTAAAAAAGATGTTTGTGGGGTCACTTAATTATCATTTATTTAATTGTTTTTCTTATTTGTATGCACTCCTTCACTCTCATGTTTTTCATGCTTACCTTCTGTTGTGTCTGGAAGTTGGAGTGAACCAACAGTTTGATTATAACTGCAGGCAACATTCTTTCTGAACTCCTCAATGCTGTGAGTGAGATAGGTGCAAAATATACATTCCTCTACATTTCTGATCCATTTAGATCTGCTGAGTACCTCTCGCACCGCGGAGTAGAAAGATTCCTTGCTGAAGCTAGCATGGGTAATGCATCAACTAATTCCACTGGCTGTGATGAAGTTTGCCAGATCAAGTCATCTCTGTTGGAGGGAATCCTAGTGGTAAGTATATTGAGTTTGATACACTAGTTTGAATCTTTTGGAAGAAGCTGGGTATTGAGGCTTGAGAGCAATGTATTATTAAATTATAGTTTCATATTATCGTCAGTTCACATGTTATATTTGGAATTTATTGCATGAACAGTATGTTTGTCTCAAAGTTGATGGTTTTTTACTTTATTTTATTTATTACAGGGGTTGGTCTTGCTTATTATTCTGATATCTGGGCTCTGCTGCATGATGGGTATTGATACACCTACAAGGTTTGAGACACCAGAAGCATCTTGATGAGCTAGCTACACCTAAAAAAGATGTATGTTTCCGGAAGTTGTGACGTTCACCTGCTATTATGTAATTTCTTTAGATACGATACCTCGTAGAACTTGTGAGTGCACAAGACAAGCAAGCAGCATCTTTCATACGTTTTTTATGAGGGAGTAGTGACTAGTGAGTATGTTGAATAATGGAAATGGGTGGAGCATGGAGTCGTGGATTGTTTGTTACACAATCCAATTTCCTTCTTGTATTATTTGTAAGCTTATCCATAATATGTGTTATGATTTGATCAGCCTTTTCATTTCATTGCTACTATAAATGTTTATGAACCCGGTTGCTCTTGTTTTTATTCTTGTTTTATTAGAGAAACTGAAAATTGAACCAAGGGGCTTGACATGACTTGAGTTGAGACCCAATTTGGACAGTAGCTTTGACATGCATACATTTACATGCTAAGTGGAGTACTACATTCACGCCACGCATCTTTTTTCGGTTTTGTTTTTCATTTTATATATATATTGGACGGACCCCTTTCTTTTATATGCGGGCTGGGCTGGGCGGGCTTACCACAAAATTGTTGATTAATTAGTGTATGTACGATTTTTGGATTAATTGTCAATACACGAATTTTATCTCATTTATTTTATTTTATTATCCCCAAAATTATGCTTAAGTCCAAATTTCGGCGCCATTTTATGGAGGCAAATCAAATTTCAAAACATCTCCAAATTCCCAATCTTGAAATCGAGCTTAACGCTTCCATCAACCACATTCAAAATCAATTCAATGTTTCAACTTTCAAATCACTCTCTCTACTTCACCGCCACCACTTTGATTTTCAAGCTGCAAATGCAGCAACTGAGCTGAATCTGCTAAATTCAGGTAAAATCGCGATCGCCTGATTTAGTTTTGACTCCTAGCTGAGGTGAATCAATTACTGTTTGATTAGCGTTCGCAAAACAGAAGTTTTGATTTTTTTTAGTGGTGAGGTTTTGCTTGTAACCATGGGGTTAGGATGTGGATGGGATTGGGCATGTAGACCTTAGTTGTTAAATCCCGAACTTGTTTGATTGAAGGTCGTATGTAATTTGTTATGTTCTGTTAGTCAATTACGAAATATCTTCCTATCTGCCTTTGTTGCTTTCTTCTCTTTCTTCCTGTTTGGATCTAGGTTATTTTCTGGGCTACTATCGAATTCTAGCTCTGAACTGGGAATGAGGGAGCTAAGTATTGAGTCGTTCTACGCACGGCTAAGAGAGTCAGCCATTTCTTCAGCTTCAGCTGCCCCTCTTCTAATTTTTCCCTCCACATCAGATGTTGATTCACTCTGTGCACTAAAAATTATAGGGCATGTTCTTGAATCTGATTCAATTAGGTATGCCTGTTACCCAGTTTCGAGTTTCAAGGAAATTCACAAATATGCTAGGTCTAATCTGAGTTCATCCTCTGACGAGCCCATGACTATTTTATTGATTAATTGGGGTTGCCATAGGGATCTTAGAAGGGATCTAGAAATTGGCCCCTTGGCTCGAGTTTTTGTTGTTGATAGTCATAGGCCGATTCATTTACATAATCTGAGTGACCAGAATGACAGTGTGGTGGTGCTTTACACTAAGGATGATGAGAATCAGGCCGATCTGGTTTATGATTTTGATGTGTCGACTGTTGCAAATGCAAGTGAACTGAACAGCGATGGTGAGGTTGAAGAAGATTCAGAGAGTGAGGATGAAAATGAGAGTGATATTGAGGAAGGCAGAGAAGCAAGTAGGAAGAGGAGGAGAGATTCGGAAAATGAGAGGAATCCTGATAAGTTGTTCAAGAAGTTGAAGAGAGACTATTACTTTATGGGTACATACCATGGCAAGGCATCGGGATGCTTGATGTACGAGCTGTCACATTCACTAAGGAAGAACAAAAATGAGTTACTCTGGTTGGCTTGCGTGGCTTTAACTGACCAATTTGTACATGAGAGGTTAACTGAGGAGAGATACCATGCGGGTGTTATGGAACTTGAACAGCATATTAACAGTTCAGGAAACTTGGATGCTGTTGCATCAGTCACCCTGAAGGATGGCACAAAGGTAACTGTGCCTGATTCTTCCAGAATTGCTTATGAGGACGAGCCTAGGTTGATGTTATTGCAAGAGTGGAACTTGTTTGATTCAATGCTGTGCTCATCATATGTCGCAACTAAACTTAAGACTTGGAGCGATCCTGGGTTTAAAAACATGCAGCTTCTCTTGGCTAGGATGGGGTTTGCAAGAGAAGAATGCAAACAGAAATACCAATACATGAGTGTGGATATCAAACACAGAATGAAGGATATGTTTCAAAATTTCTTACCAGAGATTGGGCTCAGGGATTTCTATTATAGGGGTTTCCTACTATTGCATGGGTATAGCTCAAAAGTGTCTGCTGCAGATGTTGTGTACGGAGTTACTGCTCTTCTAGAATCTTCGGTGGAAGCAGATGGCTCTTCTGGCTCCATGCAGTTTGGTGTGGCATATGATGCTTTGTCGTTCAACAAGGTTGAGAAACTGGAAATGGGAATGAGAGAGGCTATTAAGGTACAAAGGGCTGTTCTTAGACAAGGAAGCACAGCCATAACAAAGAAGGGGTCAATAAGAAGTGGGAGTAAGTTTAGGTGGGTAAAGCTTGAAGACTCCGCAGATTCAAAGTTCTTATGTCACCCTCAGGCTCTAACTAAACTTGGGTTCTTTCTGATGGATGCTTTACGTGAGAAAGGAGCAAGAATGAAACCTCTGATATGTGTTTGCTACACTCAAGAACAGAAGAAGGTTCTGATTGTTGGTATATGTGGGAAGCCACGGCTTGGTGCACGAAATGGAAATGCATTCGGAATTGCTTTCAGAAGCGCAGCTGAGGAGACTGGAGCTGAGTACTTTCACGAGCTCCTTGAATCATCGTGGATAGTCTTGGAGATGGCTGCTGTAAATTCGTTCATGATCAGGTTAACAGAGAAACTATTGTGATCCGCTTCTTAATTTGTTTTTTTTTTTCTCTCCATCTTTCAATTGGCTGTGATTCTGCTATTCATAGAAGTCTCTATGTACTAGAATACTGCTTTTTCTAAATTAAAATAGTCTTAACTTGCATGTAACATCATTACCATTCAATGATTAGATTGAATAGTTCCAGATCCAGACTCTAGTTTCTTCTCCAAACAAGTCTCCAGCTTTGGGTTATAACAAAGGGATGAAATATGTAGCTTGATTAACTATATGCATAAAGTTTATCTGAATCTGTATTTTCTTTAGTATGTGACAGGCTTGAAGAAATTAAAATGAAAAGTAGCAAATACAACTCAAACATCAAGACCAATGTCTCAATAAGAGTACTTGCAAATTGAGTTCAATAATGCAAGTTACATATTGTGCTGATATATATATTTTTTAATATTACTACAAACCAGCTATATATATATATATACATGTATAGCAGGTACGTTTTGGCTATACATACGCATCTCAATTACCAAAATCAAAATACCATATGACAACGTTAATAAAATTTAGAAAACAGAATCAAGCTAAAACTAAAAGGTATCATCAACCCATGCAAATAAAGGTAGATATGACTATAAGTTCCTTTCGTTTAAATTTACAAAAAGCGGCGGTCGAATGACGCGAGTGGTGACGTATTCATAAGCAGTCTAGAAACGTGTCATTTCACATTTTTCTGCGTTATAAAATTTCTGCATTTCCACAACTCTCTTCCTCAAATTCCTATTTTAAAAAATCGGATCCCCTCGTCGCCTTCGTCCCCTGCTTACAATTCGAATCCGGGAGTTTGTTATTTCATTGTTGATCCAAAAAAGTTGATTTGAAGAATTCAGGTTAGGTTTTCTTTGTGGAGAGTTTAAAAAGTTTTGTTTTTAAAGTTAATTTGTTTTTTTTTGCGTTGGATGGACCGATTTGATAAGAATTTATCCTCTCCCAGTGTTTGATTTTGAGTTAAAAGGAATGGGTTTGTTGTTTTTTCGTCTTTTTTGATAGTTATGAATGCTTGCTTTGGTAGTTGGGTACTTATGTTTATGGTGGTTTTCCTTGTTTCTTTCTTATCTTAGGGTTTTTTCTTGACTGGGTTTTTGAGCTTTATAATGATTAGTTTGTGTGCTTGGTTGTCTTGGTTGGTAGATCTTAGAGTGTTGACAAATTCTGACCGCGGCTAATGTGCTTGCTGGATTTGAATTAAAATTTGAAAATAAAGATATAAAGAAGTGGGATTTAGTGGCCTTTTTTGGGGATTTTAACTTTTAGTTAAATTTTTTCTAAAGAAAAGAGGGTTCATTTATGCTTTCCAGTAGGGAATATTAAGGATGAGATGGTGTCATGGTGCTACTATCTGCTATTGATTGAAGTTGGCTATGATTGTTGAGAAATTACTTTCATGTGTAAATATCTTATTTTGTCATTTACATTCTTCACAAGCACAACCTAATTTTGAGTGTATAATAAGCCGATAGAATTTGGCTTGGATCAAACGTGATAATGTCGTGTCTTGTTTGCGTCAGTAGAGTGGGTTGGATTGGGATTTTATTTTGGATCTGAGCTGCCTTACTGTACTGGTTTCCGGTGTTAAATTTACATTTCTTTTCTTTCCTGATATTATTTTGTGTATATTCATTTGCAAAGGAATTGTAAATTACTTGTTGGTATAATGTATATTAGCTCATTATTATTTAAATGATGTTTGGTTTGCTATGGATGATTTGCAGCAGGTCATACAGCCCAAGCAATTGTTTCCAGCATGAGCAACCTACAAGAACTTAGGATGTATACAAGGGCTCAAAGTAGGAGGCGAATGCTAGATGTTGATCTTAATGCTGCACCACCAAGTGAAAGCCGGGATCAGGGGCCCGTTTCAAATGGTACTAGGTCCCAGGATACTCTGCCTCCGCCAATTGATGTAGAGGCACTTGATGATGATGTTATTATTTCTTCCCCGACAGCATTTGCTCAAGTATACTCGTTACTTTCTTCTTGTATTCCTACTATATATTTGAATCAATTATCTTTCTTGAGCATTAGAATGCATTGATATAGTCTTAGTAATATAGGTACTGAACATCTTTCTTTCAGGCAAAGAACAATTCCAGAAGGAACCGCAGGCCTCCTATTGTGGTTGATGTTGACAATGGTAATATAACTTCTTAATGGTTATGAATTAATGATATTCTAACTTTGGATTTGCACGCTCGACCTCCTTCATGGGTAATTCGTCATTATTTGAAGTTTTCATCACATGTGGTGATGATTATAATGTTGATACAACCCCATAGATGTTATAGAAGTACATCTACATCCTAGTACAGGACAACCATTTTTAAGTTGGACCAGATATGATATGAAAGAAGGTCCATTTAGCTTCTGAATCTGAGATGCTTGTACTGTCATAAATTCTATATAAAAAATTGGATTTGCGAGTACTAAGAGGCCTTCTAGGATTCTAATGTTGGTACTGTCTTTGTCTAGACCTCCTCAATGTATGTCACGGAAATGAATATATCTATTTCCATTGCATTATTTTGTGATTGATTAGTTGAAGTTCTGAAACAGCCCATTGGTAGAGGATTTGTTTGTTTTCCTCATGATCAAACTCTAGTATCTATCCCGGTATCAGAGAAATCTTTCAGTCAAATATCGAACGTATGTATCTTGTTGGTTTTTCTGTTTATTATTTTGTGTATATATTGATGTTTGTTCATTGCAGATTGATTTAATTCCTCATGTTTTCTAGTTGTAGAAGTTGCATTCTAATGTGCTTCGGTATTATTACAGGTGAGAGGTCATCTCACAAGCGTAAAAGGACTCCTATAAACCAACCAATAATAAATTGTGACCTTTACATAAGCAACTCAATGGTAACATATAATGTGCCTTTCTTTGTTTTCTCAGCTTTAATATTTATTTGTTTTGTGTGGTATTGGGATATGTTGTTACCAATACAGCAATACTGCTATGCTTGTTTTGTACTGATATGGTGTTGAATTTTAGAAGAAGAGTGTACAAAGCGCTGCAGTCACTCCAATACCTCCTCCGGTTCCACAAAAGGAGCCTACATTCAGTTGTCCAGTTTGTATGGGTCCACTAGTTCAAGAGACGACGACCAAGTGCGGTCACATTTTCTGCCAGGCATGCATCAGAGCTTCTATTTCTGCTCAAGGAAAATGCCCTACCTGCCGTAGAAAAACAACTTTGAAAGACATTATTAGAGTTTACCTTCCAGCAAGTTCTTGAGCTTTCTGTAAGTTTCTTTCTGTTATGGATACTGGTCTCTTCAAAACTCCCTAACCTATTACGCACATCTTCATTTGAAATGGTCAAGAATACGAGCGCTACATGCTATGTTCTTTTCTTGAATGAGAGGAGAGGAAATCATTTGCACATTTGTAAATTTGCTGTTATGGTCAAGGTGACCGAAAGAATGTGGTAGATGTGAATATGGAGGGGAGGGACGATGCGAGGCAGAAGCGGTGCATTTATTGTAATTTATTAGTTGTATGTAGGGCTCATCCAGGAATATGGGCTCTTATCTTAGTAAAGAGTGATACTATCAATGAAAACCTCAATTTTATGTCTTTCATATACTCCACAATATTTAGTTATTAGAAGCCTCTTACTGCACATCCACTACTAGAGTTGGCAATTTCAATTACGTAAACATGAGCAGTACACCATTTAATTGCCCAAGAATTTATGCCAACAAAGGATCAAAATCGAAATTTCACAAATCAATTATCAAGAATCAGATATAAATGCACAAACACAACAAAACATTCCTCCATTTCACAAAAAAAAAAAAAAAAAAGACTAATAGGATGCAGTGATATGAAAATTTGAATGAATCGATAACCAACTATGAAAACATTCTAACAACTAAATCTGAGTAGTAGAAATAAACACTACAACTATAAGCTAGGATTAGAAGCTTTAACTTCCACAAACTAACTCTATATTCATGGTTATCAAGAAACGGACATTATTATTTCCTAAGAAACGCAAAGAATGCAGCAATGGTTGGTCAAGATTCCTGAGCTGTTTTCGCCCTTTTATGAGCTCTGAACGCCCTTCCAATGGTGTCAACCATCTTCCTCTGCGCCTCAGCAATCATATCCATCCTCTTCTTCTCCATCTCCATCCTAAACCTCTCGGTCTCCTGCATCATCTCAATCTTTTTCCTCTCCATACCCATAAACCTCTCTGTAAAGCCCCTAATCTCTGCCGCCAGCTCCATCCCTCCACCACCACTTCCTCCCTGCTCCACCTCCACAGGTTCCTCCTCGCACTCATCACTATCATCGCCATCATTATCATTTTTGCCCTCATCATAAGACTCCTGCTTTTTCCCATTCATCGAGTTTCTCAAGGCCCTCCCACCACCACCACCAAACGCCCGCTCCACTGCCAGTCCCTTTGCAGTCCTAACCCCATTCCTTAAATCCCCACGCACAATGTTATTAATGCTCTTCGACTTATTTTTAATTGCAGCTGTGGCTCCATGGCCCACATTCCATTGCTCATCACTGTCATCAGAGCCACCGCTATCGCCGGCGTCGTTATAGTAATAACCAGTCGGACTAGAATACAAGCTAGTGTAATTGCCAACATTGTTATTACTATTACTACTAGTATTATCGGTGAAGGACTTAGCAATGGTGATGGGGCGCGCATTGAGGGGGATAGGGCCGCGCTCCATCTGGTCCATGAGCTCGAAATACTGCCATGAATTGAGGTAGGGTTTCTGCAGCTCGGAGCGGTACCTTTTCCGAAGTTTCTCGATCTTGTGGCGGCACTGGGTGGCGGTTTTGGAGGGCTCGTCGAAGCCGCATCGGGCGGCGACGGTGATGGCGACTTCCTCCCACTGGAAGGCCTTGAGCTGCCCTCTATTGAGAGAGTACCATTTCTCTTGATAGGCGTGGATTAGGGCTAGGGTTTCCTGGTTAGTCCATGGCAAAGGCGGCGGCCTTTTGGGATGAGATGATTTAGATTCGAGCGCGGGGATGAGGAGGTTGGTGTGAGTGGGTGAGGGGGAGGGAGATGCTGAGTGGCACTGCGGTTGCGAAGGTAGGAGGAGTGGACGAGGCGGCGGGGAGCCGGAGGCGGAGGGTGAGGAGGAGGAGGAAGTCATGGATGAATGGATTTGGTTTGAGTGAGAAGTGTATATAAATAATAGGCTGGATGGATAGCGGTGGCGGTGGCGGTGGCGGTGGCGGTGGAGGCGGTGGTTGGGGTTGGAGTTAGATGTGAAAGTGGAGGTTGCGGTTGCGGTTGCGGTTGCGGAGGTCTAAAGTGCGGCGGAGTGGTGGAATGGATTGAGCTGTGGCCCACCTCCATTTTTATTATTCTTTTCTTTTTTAAGCACTTCGCCTCCGGTTTTAATTTCTACAATTTCTGCAGTTTTCACGTTCGAATTCAATCTCGCACAGGTCTAAAGTGCGGCGGAGTGGTGGAATTGAATTGAATTGAATATATAATTTTCTTTCATAGACCAAAATTAGAATAATAGTAGCAATGATTATTACAATGATAATAGTAGTAGTAGTAGTTTATTTAGATTCAGACAGAATAGATAGATAACTCTGTAATTGGTAGCCAAACACTTGGCTTGGCCATATCCATATGGCCCACCCGAAAGCCCAAACACCAACTCTTATCAAACACCGCCGGAAACCATCGTAGCATAGCAGCCATTCATGGCGCTTCTCCCTAACGTCTATTCCTCCCTCCTCGCCCTCCCTCTCCCGCCGCGCCGCACTGCCTTCCACCGCCGTCCGCATTTCGGCTGCTCAAATCGCCGTTCAAGAATTCCCTCAGAAAATTCTAAATCCGCATTGCTATCATCGCGTTCTCGGCAAGTTTTGTTTTTTTTTTCATTATATTCTTCTCAACTTTCATTTAATCGTGATGTTTTAGTACAGAAGTAAGTTCGTGATATTAGTAAATTCTGGCAGTTGATGGGAAGATATTCTAAGTATACACTACATCTTGATTTTACTGAAATGTAGTTTTTTCACCTTAAGATATTTGTATCATATGCTCAAAATCTTCACTCGTCTACATTTTTTTTACCGGAATGTAAATGAGAAGGAGAGGTTGAGAGAGGAAATGGATTCTGTAATGCAGGATTAGGACCTCTCAGAATGATGGTGCAGAAAGCTCTGAAGCTATTTCAGAAGATGGAAAGAGTGAGTCTGATACTGAAAGTAGCAGTGGAAGTTCGTTTATTTCGAAATTAGGAATACTTTTGGGAATAGCTTCTGTGATTACATTGGTATTAGCTGGTGTGAAGTCTCCAAATTTGAGTACATCAACTGGGATTCAGTTTTTGCAAGATGGATCCTCCTCCACTTTGCTTTCACCATCTGCTGCATTTAGTTTCCGCGCTTTCGGATACACAGTTGTGCTACCAGAATATGCCCCTGGGTATGTGTGCTTCTGGTACCCCATATTTATGTTACTTTCTTGATACACCTTCAGGTCTATACGTGCTCATTATAGTCATGCTAAGGTCTTCTCATTCAAAAAAGTTGCGATATTTCCAAAACCAAGTTTTCAGTAAAAAACAAGACTGCTATAAAGCTTCGATATTTTCATGTTTGCAGATGGATTTACTTTTGGCTACTGATGGCTGCAGGATTCGGACTATTTATAAGCGAAGAGGCTTTGAATGTGTGGGTATGTGTCATCTGCAAATGTTTCAGCTTCTCATATATCTCTGTCCGTGAGTGTGTAATGTATATATGAATTTTATATTTCCATTGTCTTCCCTTTTATCAGGTCATTTAAAATGATGTAGGTTGGTGTATCCTTGGGGCGATTACTCTCTTTGGACGGGACGTGGCAATCTCTAGTGGATTCATTTTCTAGGAATGCTCCATACATCGTTACTACTATTCTATGGGTATACTGGTTAGTAATCATCTTTCCTTTCCTTTCCTTTCAATTGATATATATTATGTAATATATAGTGAGTGTTGCCAAGTATTTACTGGTTTTCTAGTCAATTCTTTTAATTTGCTTCTTCACTGTGTCTTGAAGTTGCGGATTTTCAACATCGATCTCAATGAGTAGTATTACTGGTCTGGTCTAGCTTACATTTAAATTGCATGTGCAGGGGTGTTTGTATCAGTGATATGATACCATTTTACCTTGGGAAGATTTTCAGACAATATTCCAGGGCATCTGATGATATTCGTTCAAAGGTTTACATGCATGATTTTGTTATTTATAAACTTGGTATATGCATATCTCTTCTCTAGTATTGATCCTTGATGTTATTGCATGCAGTTAGGAGTTAGTGAAGAGAAAGCTAAGGAAATAACAGGCACTGTACAAAGATATGGGAATCTTATTGGATTCGGTTAGTCAAAGTGAAGCTTGAAATCCTACTTAATTAATAAGCTTGATTTTAGACCCCATGCATGCATGCATGCAGTGGAACGATTCTCTCTTGGAGTGAGAAACCCCACGTCTTTTCTGGCTGGAGCAATGGATATATCAGCAGAGTGTTTCTTTGCGGGTGTCTGCTGCGGTGGACTTATAACTCTTCCATTACAGGTAGTGGAAAATTCATCTGCCAAAATAGCTTACGTACGTACTGTACCCAATGGGTTTTGTGTTGTGTTGTTTAGTTGGGAATGGGATTGTTGCTAAGAGATCGTCCAGTCTTTGCACTGGCAACTGTGGCTACTGTAGTGGTGAGTGGCTAGCTGTGAAGTAGTACAAGTATAGAAGTGTATTGAATTGGTTTATTGCTTAATTAATTTGTTTCAGGGAATTTGGAGTGTGTTCCCATATGCTTTAGCTGCTCTGACAGCAGTGTTCCTCTATCTTCGAAGACGCTAGCTAGCTTGCTTGAGAGTGAAAGAGATCGATCGATCGATCGAGTTTTTTTTTCTAATGAAGTCTGTTTATTATTGGTGAAGAAACTCTATTATTATTATTATTATTATTATTATTATTATTATTATTATTATTA